>PVJC01033152.1:0-19523 GCA_004026665.1 Murina feae | reverse complement strand
CCATCATAGGACATCCACTGAGGGGTCCCAGACTGTGAGAGGGCACAGGCCGGGCTGAGGGACTCCCTCCACCCCGAGTGCACAAATTTTTGTGCACCGGGCCCCTAGTATAGATAGGATTGTGCTATTGGAGGTAGAGGTGAGAGCCATGTTACTGGAGTATGGGTTCTCCTTTATACCACAGGCTGGTGATATTATTATCTCTATATACTGTTATTGTTATTTATCTCCATTTTAACAATGAAGAAATTAAGAAGTTAGGTAGTGCCCAAATAGGATGGACTGAAATTCAAATCCAGGTGTTTCTGAGGATAAATAGCCAAAGGCTGTGCTCTTTCTACTATGTCCCATCGCTGATGAAATCTTAACCGAGAAAGGTTGGCCTTCCAAGTGAATTAAAACTAATCAAAGGAGTGGGGCACAGGAGGACGGTTTGAAAGATATGGAGAGCAGGAGGTATCTATTAAAGGGGAAAGATGAAAATGGAAGTTTTCTATATGCATTGTCCAAATTGGGTCTAGGATCCTTGGGAATGGGCACCTAGGATGGATGAACCCCAAAACTGTGTTGCCTGTAACTCGGACTGAATTGTTGATCACACAGTGAAGGCACTATATCATGGAACGTGCACAGACCATTTATATCCAATAGATCTTTGTTGATCCCCTTTCATCACTTACTAACCACATGTCAAAATGAGGATAAAACTGAATCCTTAAGTAATCCGACCAAAGCCTCCATCACATTGCAATTTTCTCTCCTCCAAGATACTGAGGTGGAACTCTTGCTCCCTGTGTTCTGATTCTTGCCAGACTGCACTCCGAGACGCCAGTGGGATAGTTCCAGAACTACATTTAAGGCTGTAGGTGAAGCAGTGATGCTAGTTGCCAGCAAGAACGCAATAAGCACAGTTTTATTTTGATTGCAAGTATCCACCCATATTTCATGCATCCAATATTCCACACTGTTTTCCTTGGCTTGACATTGCACTAAGATTCTCTCACCCAGAGCATAGTATTTTTTAATAGGTGTATTACATTTAGACAGGAGTGGCCATTGTGCATTGACAAAGGTCATGTTGTCCGTGTCCATGAGTTTTTAAAAATTTTTTTGCTCGATGCCCCCCTCCCAGCCCCATTCCCTTACAGTTGTCAGCCAAAAGTTAAATCTAATTAAATGAAAATGATTATGCTCACGATGGATAATTCCTGTCTGTACTATTCAAATGGCTGAATAATAAAATCCATGATGGAATAGTTCCGTTTAAAACTTAATGTTGCTCAATTTATGTTTATGGCCAGCTTTTCAAAATCTTAACTTCGATCGCTTTCTTACTCAACATAATTATAGCTATAAATAGTTTGAATTGATTAAATTTGAAAATAAAAAATTCAATTTATGAAAGGTTACAAAGCACAATAAAATGTAGCAAATTTTTATTTATACGTACAGATCAGATAGCACATGGAAATTGGCTTACATTGTTGGTAAAGAAATTCTTAAGGCAAGTAATATGATAAAACAGCAGCTTATCAAATTGATCAATAGATAGAACTAAAGTTTATCAGAATAGTTTTTCATAAGTAAAAGTGACTGATAAGAGAATTTATATTATTTATCTTCTGATATTTAATAATGAGCAAGAACACTCAATTAAAAATTGTCACATTCTTTTCTTCATTTAATGTATTTAATTTTACAATTGCTCTGAGCTGTTGCTTTGATGTCTATAAAAGCTGGAATTTTGCCACAAACCTTGAAATTAAATTAGAAACAATGCGGTGTCCAATTTTTCAGTAACTAATTAGAAAACAAGCAGGGAAAACTAATCACAGTGAACATATTTGAAGAGTATGTGTGGGTGGAGAAAAAACATATTCTTGCTTTTGTGAAAAACATTTTCACAAATGGTTCTTAAATATTTGAAATAGCATATTTATATAAGACAATATCTGGTATATGTAGATGCTTAGAAATGTTTGTTGAATAGGTAATTAACATACTTTGCCAAACAAATAAATGTACATCACTAAGTCATTGACCCATTCTTCAAAAATTATGACATCTTTAAACATTAAAACAATTATTCTAATGATGTGCGGTATATTTAAGGCACACATTTTTCAGACAAATGCTACCTCACATCTGTTTTGTATGTTGCACAGCATGTATGTTGCACAGTATTAACTACCTTATCCAGACCGCCTTCCATTTCTGCACCTGTGAACTTAAACTCAGACATTATTAGAAAGGTTCCATCCTTCCCCTAGGGAAGCCACAGTCCTCACTTCTTATTTTAGAAAGAATCTCTGTTGGATTAGATGCACGTGTACAATTTTCTCTGGCTTTTCAAAAATTCTTATAAAACTTCTTTCCTTGTGGGCTCACAGACCTGAAGGAACACTCTATACTAAATCCTACTTTCATTTCCCAGTTTATTCTACTGCTTCTTAGGAGGTCATAACATTTTGGTTTCCTACATTCTTTTTAAGATTCTCCCAAATCCATATCATTTTGCCTCATGCCTCATTCTAACTGTTTAGTAAATATCCAGTCAATCCAACTGCAAGTCTAAATTACTAGAGTTAAAAAGCACTGACTCTTTACTATAGGCATTCTTGTTTGAGGACACAGACCATACTACTCCAGGGAGTGTCATCGGGAACTACCAGGGATCCTCCAGCAAAACAGGCTGGGCTAGGGCTAGGGTGCAATGAGCAGGGCCTAGAGCACCCAGAGATTCAGCTATGAAGAGCTCACCTCTATTGCTTGAGTAGAATTTACCCAAGACTTTTATTTTGGAAGGGGGTTGGGGAATTGAGGGAGTGTAGTGACGAGAAGTGTCACATTATGGACTACTTGGCTTCTGCCTCTCAGCTTCTCTCCTTCAGAGGGTCTTGAGAACACCAGGGAAGCCCCGACAGTGCAGTGTGCTCTACCCAGCCCCCAGTAACTGGATGCTGGGTTGCTCATCCATTTCCCCATTACCCTTCCCAGCAGGCCCATTTGGATTTAAGTACCCATCTCTTCTTTACCGTCCCCCCTCCCCCCCCAGCCTACTGCTCAAGGGAAGTTGACCCTCCCTCAGCTCCAGGTCTGGGCCTAGGGCAGCGGGGGTGAATGCATCCCTATTTTTTAACTTATAATTTAGGAAGACAGTCTTTGTCTTTTCCCTATGTCCCATCCTTCCATGAAGAAGGACTTAAAAAAAATGTGGTAAAATACACATAACATAAAATATGGCCATTTAAGCTATTTTAAGTGTGTAATTCAATGGCATTAAGTAGGTTTTCACTGTTGGGCAGCCATCACCACTACCCATCTCTAGAACTTCTTCATCATCCCCAAATTGAAACTCCGAACCTATGAAACATGAGAGAGATTTAATCAGGCTGAAATCCAGGGTGTAGGCTGGGCCCTGTCTTCCCAGGGAGGAGGAAGTCACGCTGAGTTTAAATGTCATAAACATAGGAGTGGCTTCCTCTCTGGTTTTTCCCTTCCGTCCATACAGCAGGAGGGACGAGCTGTGTGAGGGCCTGCCTCCAGGGGGAGGTCTGGGACATCTTGATCCTCCACTTCCACTTTCATGAGAAAGTACTGAGATAGGGCTGGGCGTTGGTTAGATTAAAACAAAAATAACTTGTTGTCTATCTGGAATTCATGTTTAACTGGTAATCCTATGGTTTTATTTGCTAAACCTGGCATCCCTAGGTAAGGAGAATGCAACCATGTGACTCCAGGCCTTGCAGGACCCTTGGTAACAGTAGTGGACACCAGTGTCTGGCAATAAGTATCTAGGAAGAAACTGTGTATCTGGGCAGAGAATAGCATGGCGAGAGGATTGTGGGCCCAAGCGACACTCTGTTTCCTTATTCCTGTTGCCAGAATGGGGTATACTCTGCACCTCACATCTTACCTGAATTGTCGTTATGGTTGGGGAGGAGGAAAACAGAGAGCTATTCCTAAAAGGACCTGAGGAAAAAAACCCTGAAAGTGACTGTGTCACTCTGCATTGGCAAGAGCAAGCAGAAATGAGAACTTAAGAACGAAGGTTAGTTATATGTAGCAAAGTCCCATTTTTCACAATGGAGTCTGTGAGTGAAAATTCGTATCTGCTACAGATAAAAAAGGGGACTGATGAGATTGTCTCCAAGGCTCCTTCTGTATCGGCGGTTCTGTAGCTGTAGAGATGAAGCTTGAAGGCCTTGAAGGAAAAGGAAGACATGGGTTAGGCAAGGGTGGGAGTATTTCAAACCCCGCTGTGGAGTGCTTGGTTACAGGGGACCCAGTGAATGGGCAGAGGTCGGAAGAAATGCAAGGAAAATAATGACCAGTGTGTAAGCTGTCCCTGTGTGATTTGATTTTGCTGCTTCTTAAACATTTAAAGTTGAGAACTTGCTCGAGTTAATTATTATTAACAGTGAGAGGCGGCTGATTTACACTGATTAAGTTAATCCAAGAGCTGTTTTCTTAAGGGAACTATAAATGGGCTGTCTGGGGAACCAACTGGTGAGCAAGCATGTTTTTTCAAGGAGAGCCCTAAAGGACTCTCCACCCAGGGAGTCTGAAAGCTGAGAGAGAATTGTTGCAGAATGAACCATCGTTAGCTTCCCTCCTAAGCAAGCAGTGCATGCAGTAAGCACAGTGGGTGCTCCCTGCTCACAGAGCAGGTGAAAGGCTTGAAGGGGGAATCCCTTAACCCTGCAGAAGAGAAAGGGGGCCTAGGCAGTAGACACACGCCAGGCAGGAACAGAAAGAAAGCCTTTCTAAGAGTGGAGTGGGGTTAAGCCAATACCAAGAAGCTTGAGAGGAAGCGGTATCCAGTGCAGGGCCTGGTGGAGGAGAAACATTTCAACCTGGGGCCAAGGAAGCAGCCTTGCGCTCCTCCCCAGCAGCGCCCTATACTCACCAACTGTCAGAAAGCATCGCCTTGAAGGGCACTGGCTGGAGCAGGAGCAGGAGCCAGCAAGGCTGTTCCCACCCAGTGAGGAAGAGGTGAGTCACAAGTGTTTTTTGATCAACTCTCTGACACAGGGAGCGAGGGTAAGCTGTCCTGCTGGACTGGAACAGGCAGGCAAGCAGAAAGTGGCTGATGCCTGCCAGTATGTATAGATGCCACGGATCAATATTCCCAGCTATAGATTTACATAGGAAGGAGTGAGCATTGGAAGTAGAAGCACCTGCCATAGGTATCTTTGTGGGCTTTGAGATAAAAAACATAGAAGGCTAGAGTAGAGGAGGTCAGAAGCCACGAACATTTCAAAGGTTGCCGCTTGTGAAGAATAATGAGAAATGAAAATAGAAGTATTGGCTGCTCCTGCTGTTAGCTAGCAGGCTTCGGTTTTCTAGATTGTGGCTTTTGATACCAGTACTCTGGCAGCCATTGCCAAGTGCTTTGCGCTAAATCTGGGAAGACCTGTTTGACAGGAAACACCTACCCAATTGAAAGATTCCACCCCAAATCAGAAAGAATGAGGAAAAAATGGGTCTGAAAAAAACAAAAAAGCCACACACACACACAACAAAAAACAAACAACCCCACAAAAACAGGAATCATGAAGGATAACCACATAACAAAAGAAATATGAAACCAGAGAAATTTTCAGGAGGAAGTATCCAGGAAATGGTTTAAGAAATGTCCAGAGGCTTTGAGATCTATGCAGTATGGTGCAGAATTCAGGAAACCACCAAAATGTATTTCACCCTTTCACACAGTGAGGTGAACATAATCCCATAGAGATGGGATGCCATAGGAACCAACGACTGGCCCAGGCCTGTCATACCCAGCAGAACAGTGTCAAAGGCTCAGAACAAGCCAAAGCTTGTGGGAAAAAAAAAAATGCTAAAGACGAGCAAAAGGGTTTTTAAAAGCTGCATTTGGAGCAAGAGCAACACGGAAGGTGTAGGCCTGCTGTTTGGGAAACTTGGTGCAGTGTTTGCAAACGATAAAGACCAAGGGAAAGTGACTCTGAGCGTGGCTTCTGCCTCCTCCAACAAGAGGATGCTTTTCAGGCTCTGTGGAGCCCCACAATACGCAGAAGGAAAGGGGAGATAAGGGGAGTGACCCAGGCTTCAAATACCTGCAGGAATGTGCTTGCTGGAAAATTGTTAATTAACTTGGTGCAAAAAATGAAGAATGGTGAGGAGATAAAAAAGACCTCTACACAAAGAGATTTGAGTACTTATTTTAGACAGCTCCCTTTATGCAGATTACCCTCTCCCGGCGCTTCTCCGGGGAGTTATCTGCTAAGCTTCATGGGCTGGCCTGCCTTCCCACCTGCAAACCTTCTTAATGCCAGGTTCCAGAGAAAGGCCATAACAGAGTTAAAGCTGCAGATTACAGATCAAGGTCAAAAGCCCTGCCAGCTTCCCATTCTCCAAGGTAGGTACATGGAGCAGAAAAAGTGGGAGAGCGATAGGAGGTCCTCAGGGCCTGGGGGGAGGGGAGGAAGCCACCTTGTCACTCTCTGCTAAGCTGACACCTGTTCCCAGCAGGTGACTTAATCACCAATCCCTTAAAATAGCAGCTTGTTCCCTAAGCATTCTGGGTTCCTAGTAAAAAAAGCTCTCCCATAGTTTCTTTTAAAGAGCCATACACAGTCACAGTATGAAATTTGGAAAAATATTTTGAAAAGCATAGAAATCAACTTTGACCTTATTTTCTAGAGATCGCTTCTGTTAACATTTTCTTTCATAATGTTTACTGTTTTTTTTCTCTGATAGGGCATACACAGTATTAAAATTTGGAATATAGAAAAAAGCTTAAAGAATAAAACAAAAGCCTCCTGTAATCCAACCACTACTGATATTTCAATGTTTCCCTTCCAGTCTTTTTTCTTTGCACACACGCATACGTACGTTTTCAATAAAATATGAATCATCCTATATAAGTAATTTTGTATCCCTTTTTTGCACTTAAAACGATATTTTGAGCCTTTTTAAAAATCATTAAATGCTGTTCAAGAGCAGATTGTAACGGGCCATCTGCTATTGTACTGTGCCACAGTTCATCTAACCATTCCTTGGCTTGTTTCCAGTTCTTCACCATTTGAAAATAATGTCATTATAAACATCCACGTATGCAAATCTCCATCTAGGATCAACTTCTAAAGGTTGAATTAGGTTGAAGACCATGGCCATTATTGAGGTTTTCAATGTGAAATGCTGCCTTGTTCTCCCCACCCCCATCTCCAATGTACAACCACAGGCCTGTTTGTTGTGAGATTTTATTAGATTTGCGGTGTCTGTCAGGACACCCCGGGGCCTCTCTGCTCTGTGCAATCCCATCGCACCACTGCCCTCTTGTGTTCTTCCTCTTCGGCTTTTCCAGGGAGAGAGGGTGTCCTGATCCTTGGAATATTTAAAATGCTCTTTCTATCTATATTCCTCTAGAGACATGGCTACTTTTATGTTTGCTTTGAGGGGGTAAGTCCTAGCTGTCCTTTGCACTCAGCTCAGACCTTGTCTCCCCTGCAAAGCTTCCTCTGACTCTCCCGGTTGGTTTAGGAGCCTCTCCTCTGTTATCTTCTCAGTCCTGCCCCCTTCAAAGCACTTGTCACATTGTACTGCATGCTCAGCTGTCTGCTCTCCCAATGTGAGCTCCCTGAGGGTAAGGACCTGCCTTTTTTCTACTGTATTTTCAGTGCCTGACACTGCATGAATCAGACACACATATTCAATAGATGCTGAGTAATATTTTAAGTTCACCTCTATTTCCATACCTAGTAGTCTATCCCACTCTCCCTAAATATTTACTGAAATTATTTTGATTATATAAGAACCCAGTAGTTCTGTTTATTTATTTATTTATTTTATTTAAGTTTTCAGTTATTGAGATATAATTGACATATAACATTTGTATAAGATTAAGGTGTACAACCTGATGATTTGATACACATATATATTGCAAAATGATTACCACAATAAGGTTAGTTAACATATCCATCACTTCACATAATTAGCATTTTTGAGATCTTTTAAGATCTATTTTCTTGGCAACTTTCAAGTATAAATACAGTATTATTAACTATAGTCATCAGGCTGTAGATTAGATCCCCAGAATTAATTTGTCTTATGACTGGAAGTTTGTAGCCTTTGGCTAACATTTTCCCATTTCCCTCACCCCTTTAGTTCTGGCAACCACCATTCTATTCTCTGTTTTTCAAGGTTTGACTTTTAGATTCCGTATGTAAGTGAGATCATACAGTATTTGTCTTTCTATGTCTGACATTTCATTTAGTGCAATGCCCTTAAGGTTCATGCATGTTGTTGCAAATGTCAGGATTTCCTTTTTTTGTCATGCTAAGTAATATTTTATTGTCTATGTACACCGCATTTTCTTTATCCATTCATCTGTCAATGAACCTGTTGGTCGTTTCCATGTCTTGGCTATTGTGAGGAATATAGCAATGAACATGGAAGTGCAGATATGTCTTGGAGGCAGTGATATCACCGGAAGGACCAAGCTGTTCACTAAGGCTTGCTTTTTCCAGTACTGGCCCAGGAGAAAGTCTGCAAAAGTCCCAGGGCACACTGAGACTGGCCTCTGTCTACCTCCACCTATGGCTGCCTGTTAGATTCAGTTACTGAAAGAGCCTGTAGCAGTATTTGAGTTGCATGATGTCTGTAGGCAGTGAATCACCAAGGAGAGATGAGAAGTGTTCACTAGAGTGATACAGGTTCAAACTCATTGCCGTTGCTGGGTATACCAAGTCCCAGGGTATACCAAGTCTAGCTATCTCTCACCAGGTGCCCATAGATCTTTGTGGTGGTGCAAGGTCTCAGGGAGTCATCAAGATGAGGCCAACAGACCAAGATTTGGCCATGTGAAGGGAGGGTTCAGCACCAGACTGATGTATGAGGGACAAATGGCATCCATTCTGGAGGCACACAACTCAGTCTATCCAAGATTCTGTCAGGAGCCTGAGTGCAACAGGGTGGGGCCACTGGGAGTTGGGAGGATTGGGCTAGTGGATCTATTGTGAGAAAGAGGTGCTGGTCAGGTTTGGGGGAAGGTGGAGGAGTGGCCCCCCAGTCTGTCACAGATTCTACCCAGATCTCCATACAGAGAGGGGCCACCAGGAGTGGAGAAGGTGGGGCTACCTGAAGCCTGGAGGGTGGGGTTAGCAGATCTCTTGTGAGGGGGAGGCACCAGTTAGGTTCATGGGAAAGTGGGGGAATGGCCCCCATCCCAGAGCAGCAGCATTCAGTCACAGGCACACTCTGAGTCTGCTTAGTCCTCTACACCTGACTCAAGGAGCTGACTCCTTATCATGGTATGAGCTCTGCAGGATGGTAGGGAGTCTAGACAGTGGGGCTATTGCATTCCCCCAGGCTGATGGCTATGGAAGGAAGTGCTCCATTCAAGAAAGATGGCTTCTATGGTGCCAGAGAGGGACTTAGCACAAGGGGCCTGGAGGCTGTTCCCTCAGCTCTCTCCCCATAGCCTCAAATCCCAGTCTTTCCTCACACTACTTCAATCTGCTTTGCCCTCCCTCGGCTGGGTGTATGGATGGAAAGGAGATTTTGTGTGTTGGCCCTTTAGGAGGGCACCTATTTCTTTAGCAGACTCCTTTTCTTCCTGGCAGACAGTCCCCACTGATTTTCATAGCCAGATGTTATGTGAACGCCTCTTCCTGGCTCTCTCGCACTGGGCTTGGGAGCCTAGTATGGGGTTGAGACGCTATGCTCTTCAGGTTGAATCTCAACCGCTGCCTGTGGGAGAAGCTCTTCTTATTAGTCTCCATGTTGCTTCTTCTGTCAATCCTTGGTTATACGACTTCCATGCAGCTAGTCTTCAGTTGGTTATTCAAGTTAGTTGTTCTATACTTTAGTTGTTATTGCAGTTTGGTCCTGGGAGGAGGTGAGTATAACATCTACCTAATCCTCCACCATCTTGGATCTCCAAATACCCCCTCCCCCCTTTTAGAAAACTTCTCTAATTGTCTCTTCTTACCCTTCCCACCATGGACCTTAATTTGTACTTTTCTATACTATAAACTCTGCTTATACTAGTATTGTAGTTGCCTGTGCTCTAGTCTTATCTGTCCCCCTAGACCTGCGCTTGCCAATATAGCAGCCATTAATTACATGTGACTATTTAAATTAATATTAAATTGAATTTAAAATTCAGATTTTCAGTTTCACTAGCCCTGTTTCAAGAGCTCATTAGCCCATGTGGCTAGTGGTACCTGTATTGGACAGCACAGATAGAGAACATTTCCATTATCACAGAAAGTTCTGTTGGACAATGCTGGGACCAGATGTCATTTACGTCTTCTTATGTTTATTGAATAAAATTTGTCATATTGAACCAATTAAAATTTTATTGGTAGTTTTTTTTTCTTGATTTTTTTCACTCAGCACTGGAGCTATATATTTTTAGCTTTTCTTTTTAAATTAAAAAAACATTGTATTTTGATCTTTTAGGAAGGTATTCAGTACTACCTGTTCCCTGCTCTTTTTTGAGGATGCACTATATTCTTCCGAGGCGAAGTCCCATCTCCTCTCTTTGTGAGTTGCCTTCATTACAGGGCCTTTCTGAGAGTTGGTTAGTGTACCGTCTTTCTCTGAGGTGTCTCAGGTCACTTCTCATGGCCAAACCCTGGAAGAGCATCCCTTAGTAAGGAGTCTGCCTTGGGGGAAAGAGCAGGGGCTTCCGGGCCATCCAGGAGCTGCTGGCTGTCCTTCCACACAGACCCGTATGCCTGCAGGAGGCAAAAGACAAGGACGTGCATGACAATTAGCAACTGGCATTTTGAAGGATCTTTTCTCATTAAGTTCTCGCAAAAAATCAATTGCATTGAAGAGGCTTCTGGGAAGAAACCATAAGGCCAGAGTGACCACAAGAGGGCACCAGCGCACCTTAAACAGCCTTTACTTCCAAAAACCTCAGGAAGGTTTCCCTGTGTTGCAAGGGGAGATCAGAATGAATACATATTAGATCAGAAAGGAATAGAAAAAAAGGAAAAAAATTATTATATTGTTATGTCTAACTGGAAGGTCTTCTTACTATATATTTATGCATCCAGGGTCTCCTTAAGTACAGGAATCACAAGAACATTAGACAATAATAGGCAGAAAAGGGATTAGATTGAAAATACTTCAAATGAGGATGTGAATAGGTCAGTAGACTTTAAAACAGAATAAACCTCACTTCGAAGCAAGGTAGCTATGGAAACATTACCAAAATCATTCTGTTACTTCATGGCTACAGTGGTTTCTGCAGCCAGGAAATGCTATCAAGGGAGTGCAGAATATTATTTTCTTATAAATAATACAACACAGGATCCTATATGGAAAGTTGCAAGAAATTAGATTTCAGAGGTAGAGATGTTTCAACAAAAATACCAAACCACTTTAATTTGGTTTCTGATAACTTAGCTCTGGGTTTGCAGTTGTTAAGTTTTTCTCCATTTCTGTTGCAGAAAGGGAGCCTGTGAGAGATTTTTTTCCCATATATCTGGAAATATTATATATACACATATGAATGCAAATTTAGCGTGGCTGATAAAAGTCATCTGTTCATCCCTGGCATTCCTCAGATGAGGGCAGGTGACCTATATTTACACTTAGACAAGGGTTTTGTTTTCTTGTAGGAGAAATGCCTGGAACTATGTTGCTTACAGCCACAGGGCTCTGCCACTGATTCTTGAACTGACCACCGATGCCCTTGAGCTTCCTGGCAAACCACCATGAGCACATACTTGGCTGTTTCCCTGAACATGCTGATCATGTAGATGGAGTTGTTGGTAAATAAAGTAGGTTGATGTAAGATGATAAGTTTTTGGTAAGCAGGGTAAATGTGGGTACTTGCTCTGGAGATACGGTAAATGTCATGCTGGTAGACAAAGAGTGAAAATCTGACATTATTATGAGGCCATTCAACCAGGGGCCCAACAAGCCTCTGTCCTGGCCTTATACCGACCCCTTCTCCCAACAGAGTTTCAAGGGAGCTGTATATGAAAAGAATAGTAACAAAGTGGGAACTGAAATACCCAATATGACAGTGAAGCATGATATGGTTAGAGATGAGTTGTCCTTGTGCCTGGGGTCTCAAAATGAAGTAAGATCTCCTAGCTCCCCTTGAGCCTAAATATTGGGATGTTACCTATACCAAGCTGGCCACATAGAGAAAGGAAGTCAGAGAGGTGGGGTAGGTAGCAATATACAGAGCCGGCCATGGCTTACCTACATGTGTGGAGAAAGAAGAAAGAAAAAGATCAGAGTAGACCTGTGTATTGTTTAAAAAGATATGGTACATATAAGCTAGGGAATACTACTCAGCCATAAGAAAGGAGGAAATATTGCCATTTGAAACAACATGGGAGGATCTTGAGAATAGTATGCTAAGTGAAATGTCAGTCAGAAAAGCTAAGAACCATATGATGCTACTCCTTTTTTTTTTTTTTTTTACAGAGAGGAAGGGAGAGGGATAGAGTTAGAAACATCGATGAGGGAGAAACATCGATCAGCTGCCTCCTGCACACCCCCTCTGGGGATATGCCCACAACCCTTGATCAGAATCGAACCTGGAACCTTTTAGTCCGCAGGCCGACGCTACATCCACTGAGCCAAACTGGTCAGGGTGATGCCACTCTTACGTGGGATATAAAACTGAAACTCATAGACACAGATAACAGTATGATGGTTACTAGAGGGAAAGGGGTGGGGGGGGATAGCAAAAGGTAAAGGGGGCCAAATACATGAAGATGAAAGATTATTTGATTGTGGGTGGTGGGGACACAATGCAATATACACATCATGTAGCATAGAAAGGTATACTTGAAGTTTATATGAGCTTATTAACCAATGTCACCCCAATAAATTTAATTAAAAAAAGAAAGAAAATGTCCCATTCAATATCCTGGTGGGGGTAGGGTAGGAATTTCTCACAGTCAAACTTGTCCTAGGGAAAGAGAGCTTAGGTCCCTCCTGGTGCAGAGAAGTGGGTCTAATACTTTAGTGTGCATCCGAATCACCTAAGGGGCTTATTGAAACATATGCTGCTGGGCTCCACACTAGAGTTTCTGATTCAGTAGGTCTGGAGTGGGGGCAAAGAATTTGCTAACAAATTCCTGGAGGGCTGATACCTCTGGTTCAGGGACCATGCCTTGAGAACCACAGCTCTAGAACATTGTAAGTAGTTTAGGTAAAAATATCAACAATGTAGTTATGATGTAGATTTAATTCTGTTGCTGAAACAGAAACCTAACAAAGAGCTCATTTCTTTAAAACATGTATAGTTCTTACATCACACAATTCATCATTTAAAGTGCATAATTCAATGTTTTTAGTATGTCCACAGAGTTGTGCAACTCTGCTGGATAACTTTCATCACCTCCAAAGGAACTCCATTCCTCCCAACTCCCTAGGCAACCATTGGTCACTTTCTGTCTCTGTAGATTTGCCTCTCCTGGACAGCTCATGTAAATGGAATCATGCAGTGTGTGTGTGTGTGTGTGTTTCTTTTTTGTGTGACTGGCTTTTTTTACTTGGTATAGTGTTTTTAAAGTTAGTCCATGTTGTAGCATGTATCAGTAAGCACTTCATTCCTTTATGTTGGCTAATAATATTTCATTGTATGTGTATATAGCACATTTTATTTATCAGCTCAGTCATTGATGAACTTTTGGGTTGTTTCCCCTTTTTGTCTATTATGAATAATACTGCTATGAACATTCATGTGCAAAGTTTTGTGTGCTTAATGATTTCATCTTTTTGGGGTATATACCTAAGAATTGGATTCTCTAAGTTATATGATAACTCTGTATTTAGGATTTTGAGGAATTGCTGATTTGTTTTTCAAAGTGGCTGAAATTTTACATTTTATATTCCCATCAGCAGTGAGAGAGCAATTACTCCACATCCTCACCAATTCTTGTCCTTTAAAAGTTATTTTATTTTATATTTTATTTTCATCACCATTTATCCCCCATATACTCTCTTCTACCCCCACCATCACCACCCTATTGTCCTCGTCCATTAGTTCTTTCTCTCTTTTTTGCTCAATTCCTCTACCCACCAATACCCACTTCCATTATAGCCATTCTAATAGGCTTAAGTAGAATCTCATGTTGTTTACATTTTTATTTCTCCGATGGCTAGTGATATTAAACATCTTTTTATTTGCGTAGTGGTCACTTGTGTATCTTTTTTTGAGAAACGTCTCTTCTGATCCTTTGACCATTTTTAAATTGGGCTATTAGTCTTTTTATTGTTGAGTTGTAATACAGTCATGTACTACTTGATGGGGATATATTCTGAGAACAGTACCCTCGTAAGGATTAGTTGCGATAGTGCTCTCTTGTGAACTAAACCTTCCCCCTTTGTTTAAGGTCTCTGTCCAGATCTGCTGGCTGACCACCAAAATCTTCTCTTCTCTTCAACTTAGTAATAAGAAGCAGTTACCCGGACAGAGATTATATTTCCCATAATCTCATGCAGTAGTTGGGGCCATGAGACCAGTTCTCACCAATGGAATGTGAGTGAAAGTGATGTGTACCACTTCTGAATTGTGGCCTTTAATAGGCTGGTGGACTGTCTCTGTAACCTTTTTTCACTGACTAGATGCAGAGGTTGCAAAGGATGATGTGGCTCTGGGGATGGTGTAGTCAAGAATTGGAAGGAGCCCAGATATCTGAATCAGTGGGCAGAGATGGCACCTGATCCAGAGAGGGTCAATGGGGCCTGAGTTTGTCTCTCAACTATGTCTACCCATGAGCTGAGGACTGTAGGCTCCTCCATAGACCACAAACAGAAACTTCTTGGTTCAACAGCATGCTTTTTTTAAACTAAGAGAATAAAGATTTAAATTAAGCACTATAAATAGTATTCAATAATCTTTAGATTCACCTCATCAGAATCTAGCTACAGTCAATCAAACTTGGCAGTAGTTTATTCTTACACAATTCATGAGTTAGAGCAAAACTCCTACCAACTTACAGTAAGACATTAAGATACCTGCTTAACTCTTAGTGGCAGGGAATGAGGAGCTACACCTTATTTCTGATCAACAGCAAGCACACCAGCTGTTAACGGAAAGAGACATTGAATGAGGCAGAGAGAATTCTGAGATGATGGCATTGGCCATAATGGTCACATGGTCATTAGTGAATTGGGGCTCAAAGTTTTCTCTAACTTTATTGAGAAAAATAAATAAAGGCATATTAACTTCAAACAAGTCAGACAAGTAAGAGGTGAGGTGAATTTTGGTAAGTGCAGGAAATGGTGTTAGTTAAATAATTTTTTAAAGAGTTTGGTAATTTCAAGATGAGAAATCTGCCTATGACCTCACCTGTGTTTGTGTTTTTCTTACTATTTTTTCCCTTAGAATTTTTTTGAAAAAATTAAAAATATTTTTTCACTTTTTTTCAGCAGAACTGAAAAAAAAGATTCTTATTAAAATTTAATCCAAGGTAGGTAGGAAGAGCAAACTGAAAACTGCCACCAGAATAGTTATGATGCTGCACTCTCTTAGAGAAATACAGGGGCTAGGATAAATGAACATAGGGGTCAAAACTGGGGGAGGGTTCTCATACCCTCCTGGAATATTCCTCACAAGCTTTTGTGCACTCATGTTAAGTGTATGTGTGTGTGTGTGTGCATGTGCATGCATGCGCGTGTGCACACACTGTTGATGTAAACTTTTTATTGGGAAATAATTTTAAACTTCTAGTAAAGTTGCAAGAATAAAAATATAAGATACCCATATACTCTTTCCACATGTTCACCTATTGTTAACATTTTGCTGAATTGCTTTATCATTTCCTATGCTTGTGTACTCTCTATAATACATGCTCACACGTAATTTTTTCATGAACAGTTTGAATGAAGGTTGTATATATCATGGCCTTTTACCTCTCAAGACCTCAGTATGTATTTCCTAAAAATAAGGATAGCCTCTTAGCCACAGTTATCAATTTCATTAAATTTAACATTGATACAATACTGTGATTTAATCTACTTCTGTATTTCAGTTGATCCAATGATGTCCTTCATAGCATTTCTCCTCCTTTTCCAGTAATGGATCCAGTCTAGGTTCAGGCATTGCATTCACTCATTATGTCTTTTTAGTCTCCTTTAATCTGGAACATTTCTATAGCTTTTCTTTGTGTGTGTGTGTTTTTTTTTAGAAAATTGGCATTTTTTTTTAAGAATTCAGTCCTTTTTTTTTTTTTAAAAATAGAATGCTCTTAATTTTGGGTTTCTCTAATGTTTCCTGATGATTAGATTCAGGTTATGCATTCCAGGCCTAACCTTCAGGTAGCACCAAATCTGGAGGCATGCAAAGTCCATCTGCCTTTCATTGGTGATGCTAATTTTGTTCACCCATCTTTAAGGAGACCGTTTAAGACCATGCATATATTCTGTTCCTCATCAATATTTTCCTCTATGTTTAGCAACCATAGACGATTCTTGCTTGAGCCAATCTTTGCCCTGATGGTTGCAAAATGATGATTGTCCAACTCTAGCACTTCCCACATTTACCAGTCAGCATTTGGCATTCCCGGTGATTTTGATTCTGTTATAAGAATAACTTTCCTCACAGAACTCAGAAAGAACTAATTCCCATGATACACAAATTTGAATTCTGCTTCTGTACCTCAAAATACAATGTTTTACCCTTAGAGCTGACAACCTACTAAAATAAGATATCATAGAAAAATTTCTCTTAATCTTGGTTTAAAAATATTATGTTCTGTTGAAGTATTGTGTAGTAGAAGGAGATATGTGAGTTGAGTTGGAGGTATTTAGCTCTTATTAAGCAAACAAACAAGTAAGAAAGCAAACAGTTGACTATCATGGATGGAGGGGCTGGTTGAAGAAGGCCTTCCCCTTTGTACAGGAGAAAAGCTACAGTGTGTGTGTGTGTGTGTGTGTGTGTGTGTGTGTTCCACACCACATACAGTATGTGGCCTGAGTCTAATAGCTTTTTCTTCTTGTCTGTTGGTAAATGCTATGGAGTAGAAGGTCAATCTCTCATGCAGAAGATCAGACTGTTAATTAGAATGCTAAGACTGCAGAGGGCACCTTCTCACTGATAAGCTGTGTGATGGCAGCTAAAATTGTGAAAAGCTGGAGAAAAACAGTACGGAATATTTGTTGGTACCTAAATCTCTAATGCCCTGAAGGAAAAAAAGGAGCCAAGTATCAACTCCAAGTAGGATTTAAACTCTAAGAAAAAACACAGGGTAAAGTCTAGTTTAAGTTTGAGAAAGTGCCAAGATTATATTAAGCACTGAATGATCACTGTTAAAGGTAGTAAACAATGGTATATGTATTTCTTTAAATCTTGTTCTAAATGCTGTAATCAACTTTATCTATAATAATAAAAGTGTAATATGCTAATTAGACCAAATGTCCTTCCTTCCACACAAAACTGTGATGGGCAGGGGCTGAGGCTGAGGCAGAGGCAGCAGAGGCCTGTGGCTCCCGTAGTGGTGGGCAGGGGCCGAGACCGAGGTGGCTGCCGAGGCAGTAGGGACCAAGACTCTTGCATGAATTTCAGGCATCAAGCCTCTAGTCCAGGGGTCCTCAAATTTTTTAAACAGGGGGTCAGTTCACTGTCCCTCAGACTGTTGGAGGGCCGGACTATAGTTTAAAAAAAACTATGAACAAATTCCTAGCACACTGCATATATCTTATTTTAAGCAGGACAGGCAGTGGCGGCAAAAACACCCGGCATGTGGCCCGCCGGCCGTAGTTTGAGGATGCCTGCTCTAGTCTATAATAATTTGAGATAAATTGTTAATCTTTGTTAACTTAATAAAGTATTCTATTTCTATAGAAAAACAAAGGTGTAGAAAAACATGTTAACTTCTTTTTTTCTGGTGGGAAGCTTTTGTTCCAATTGAACAGTCCAAGGCTAGGTCTGCTCTAGGAGTAATCTGCTCAAATTATAGTCATGGCTAGAACAAGGAATAGTCTATATGTGTGAACTCCAAATCCCAAACCTACAAAAGAAAGTAGCAAGCAAGTTCCTTGGAGGAATGAGAGACAATGAAAGGGGCCATGAATGTCCTGGGAGCCCATGGAACCAGGACCCTGCCCTGCACACCTAATAGGATGATGGGGCTCTGAAGTCAGGGAGATAAACATCAGTTGAAAAGTTGGTAAGGCCTTGAATACACCATCTTTTTCTTGATGCCTCCTATTCACATTGCAGGGCCCATTTCTTGCCATTTTTCAAATCCCTTCTGCTATGCTCTTGTTGACATCACACATTCTAAAATGCTAAAGACTGCAGCCCAGTTAATAGGATATTTTCCCCAAAGTGTTAGTGAAAGGTAAAGAGGTTTCCAGAAGAGATACCTTGGAAATGCTTATTATACTCTGCAAAGTATAGAGGATGAGCATGGAAGGAAAGCATTGGCAAGGAAAGTGTTGGGTTTAAATCAAAGCCCACCATTTCCAAACTGGATGATCTTGGGTATTAGTTACTGAAACTCTCCAAATGTCAGTCTGGTCATTCTCATCACAGAGTTAAAACTATTTACTTCTTGGGGTTATGAGGAGTAAATTTAATCCTAGCTAATAAAGGCAGTATATGCAAATTGACCGTCACATCGCAACAAAGCTGGAAACGCCTACAGCCAATAAGGAGGGAATATGCAAATTGATGCAACAAAGATGGTGGCAGCTGGGCTGCTTGCATTGTTGCCATGGTTAATTAAATTTATTGGGGTGACATGTTGCTGTTCCGCCCCGTCCTGGCTGCTCCGGGCCTCTGCAGCGTGAGACAGCGGAAAGGCAGCTCTGGGCTGGAGTGAAGGTGGAAAGGTGGCTCTGGCCGGAACGAAGGCACTGCTGGCAGCCAGGGGAAGGAAGGCCTATTCTTGCATGAATCTTCGTGCATTGGGCCTCTAGTCTAAACTAATAAAGGTGGAATAGTAAAATTAACCATTTCTCCGGGACACCCACAGTCAATCAGAGCGACTGTATGCAAATTAGCCCAGCCAACATGGTGGCCGCCACTCACGGACCTGAGTAAACGTTTAGGCAGCGTCTGTTGCAGCAGGAGTGAAAGCGAAACTACCTGCTCGCTGGCTCCTTAGCCTTTGGCCTGAAGCAAAACACACATTTGCAACAATTAAGTGTAACAATTGTTTCATTATAGAAGCCGCAAGGTGAGGCAGAGGAAGCTTCCTTAGTAAAAGGCCTCGCTCTAAAGGAACAGCATCAATTATAGGAGATAAACTCCAAAAACCTGCGTCCAGCCAGCCTTGCTGGGACATTGGGTCAGTGGGAGCTGTAGGCAGCCTTGAAGCCCTTCACCCAGCCTGGTCAGGCACGCCAGCAGGTGGGCATCCCCCGAGGGGTCCCAGACTATGAGAGGGCACAGGCGGGGCTGAGGGACCTCCCGAGTGCACAGAGCGGCTGCAGGGTGGGACAGCGCAGGACCCAGGACCCGTGAGAGGGAAAGAGGCTGCAGGGTTGGAGGAGCACTGGGAAGCGGGTAAGAGGCGGCAGGGGGTCGGCAGCCTGCTTGGTGGGCTTCCCAGGCCCTTTGCGGGGCATCGGGG
>PVJC01033151.1:0-19521 GCA_004026665.1 Murina feae | reverse complement strand
TCACTCCAAACTGCCCCCCCCAATCCTGATCACCCCCAGCTGACCTCACTGATGGTTTGCTTGCCTCCAACTGGTCCCCTGCTGGTATGCTCACCCACAAATGCCCTCCCCTCTTGGCCTCTAACCACCTCTACCTCAGCCCCGCCACCATAGCTTTGTCCAGAAGAACGTCCAAAAGGGTACTGTGCAAATTAGACTGGAAGGTCTCCCAGTCTAATTAGCATATTATCCTTTTATTAGTATAGGTAGAGGCGGGTGGCGGCCAGCTGATTTGCCCTGAAGGGTGTCCAGGATCAGGGTGGGGGTTCCCTTGGGGCATGGGGCAGCTTGGCCAAGGGGCCTGTGGTGGTTTGCAGGCCAGTCATGCCTCCATGGGTGAGGGGCTGAGAGCTGCTTTCAAGCTGTCCATATCCCCTTCAGAGTAGCCATTCCTGCTGGGGTGCCTGGCCAGCCTGGATGAGGGGCTGATGGCTATTTGCAGGCTGACCAAGTCTCCCAGTGGGGACCCTCACCCCATGAGAGTTTGGCCAGCCTGGTTGAGGGGCTGAGCGCTGTTTTCAGACTGGCAACGCCCCCCCCCCCGGCGACCCAGGCCCTCAGCCACTCCTTGAGTGGAGGCCAGGGCCTGACGGGAAGCTTGTCTTCCTCTGTCGCTGGGAGCAATCCAAGCCTTCTGCTCACTTCAGGTCCGTGGCCTCCTTCATCTTCAGTCATCTTCAGTCTGAGCACATCTATGGGTGTTGAGCACTTCCTACCCATGCTGCAGACTGTGGCCAAGAACAAGTGCCAGGATACCTATGAGGACTATATCAAAGGCCTTAGAGTGTTTGACAAGGAGGGCAACAGTATTGTCATGGGTACTGAGATCCAACATGTTCTGGTGAGAAGATGACAGAGGAAAATGTAGAGATGCTGAGGGCAGGGCACGAGGATAGCAATGGTTGTATCAACGGTGAAGAGCTCATTCGTATGGTGCCGAATGGCTGAAGACATCCCCAGTGTGCTCAGAGCCCTGTGCCTGTCCTGCATGAGACTGTGTAGTAGCCTGAGGCTTTCTAGGTTCTCTTGTCACAGAACTTTGCCAGCTTGTCTCTCTCTTGGTTGATGTCTGCCGTCAGTGTTCACCAAATAAATGTGCTCTGTGCCCTTAAAAAAAAAAAAAAAAAACACAAAAAAACCCCACCACTGCTCTGCAAGACTTTTACCCTGTTTCACCCTTAATTAGAGAACAGTTAGAATAAAACCAGAAAGCTCAAATTTACATCAGCTGACTTCCCCCTAGGGAAAAGGAAGGGAATGGGATGTAAAATTAATGTTTTCTTTTAAAGATCTGAATAATGCATAAAGTTGAACCAAGTACTTAAGTTTCTTTTCTATATCTTATTTCCCCATTCTCATTTCTTATCTTATGATTTCATGCTTTCCTCTTTTTTATTTCTTAGATTAGTTACTAGTTTATTGCTTTTCAAAGAATCAGTTCTTAGATTTACCTACAAGTTCTACTATTTTCAAATCTCAAATTTGTTAATTTTGTAATTGGTCTCTATTTTGCTTTCCTTAGATTTATTTAGTCTTTCTTTTAAATTTTTTAAATTCACTGTTTAATTTATATACTTTAATTTTTCTTATTGCATTAGCTGTCTATTGCTAATTATTGCTAATAAATTACCCTAAAACTTGGTGAATTAAAATATACATTTAACCCTGGCCAAGTAGCTCAGTTGGTTAGAGCATCGTCCCACTACACCAAGACTGTGGGTTCAATCCAGGGTCAAGGCACATTCAAGAATCAACCAATCTAATCTAATAAAAGAGTAATATGCAAATTAACCCTCACTCCATTACACCCACAAGCCACATTCACCAACCAATCAGGAGCAAATATGAAAATTAACTCAACTAAGATGGTGGCAGCCACGGAGCTTGAGTTGTCCTGGGCAATGGAGGAAGCCAGGGCTCTGTGGGCCCTGAGCTCTGCTCAAGGCTACAAAGTTTCAATTATAGAAGTAAAATAAATCCCAGATACCTGCTTCTAGCCAGGCACCCCAGTAGGAACCCGAACACTGAAGGGGATGTGGGCAGCCTGAAAACGGCCCTCAGCCTGTCACCCAGGCTGGCCACACCCCCATGGGGTGAGGGTTCCTACTGGGGGGGCTTGGCCAGCCTACAAACAGCTATCAGTCCCTCACCCAGGCTAGCCAGGCAAGCCAGCAGGTGGACATCCCCCTAGGGGTCCCAGACTGCAAGAGAGCACAGGCTGGGCTGAAGGAACTCCCCACCCCCCAAGTGCACAAACTTTTGTGCACCGGGCCCCTAGTGAATGTATAAGTAAATGGAACAACAAGTCAATGTTTCTCTCTCGCTCTCTTTCTCTCCCTCAAAATTAATTAAAAAACAAACATACATTTATTATCTCACAGTTTCTGTGTGGCCTCTCTATTTCAGGAGCTATCACAAGGTGTCCATCAAGGTTCTATCCCAAGTTCAATTGGGATAGGTCCACCTCCAAGCTCACTCAGTGGTGTTGGTAGGATTCAGTTCCTTGTTGGCTGTTGGTCTGAGGTTTCCTGTCAGTTCCTTGACAAGCAGCCTTCTCCATCAGAGCAAGTATGACAGAAGAGCCAGACAAAAAGTACCAGTAATATAAATGTCACAGAAGGAAACCAAAATATGTGCCCCCAAAATATGGCCCTTTGATATAAAAATTATTTTGAACTGAAGGCAATTGAGAAGAAACAAATACTAGAAAATCCTCCTGCTCTCCCTGTATTTGCTTAAAAGTAGGACATAAATATTCAAAGGTGTCCCTCTTTTCCCCTCTATCAGGATGGACAAAAGTTTATCAGTTCATACTTGTATCAGCCTGGAGATGGCTCTTACATAAGAAACTTTACTAACTAGTCTTTCTTTTCCATTAGTTTCCTATGTATTTACCTTCCCACCCTGGGAAGACTAAAATGACTTTGCTTTGTCCTATCATTCCTCTACAAATTTATAGCTCTTCCTGGAAGGTACTATATAGACCAGAGTTGTAAGCCACCTCTTTTTTTTTAAAAAAATAGTTTATTGAATTTTAGAGGTAGAGGCAGGGAGAGGGAGAGAAAAAAACATCAATGTGAGAGCTAACATCATTTGACTGCTCCCTGCACACCCCGTACTGAAACGGACTTTTTGGACTGGAACCCAGATTCTTCATCAGCCGGAATAGAAGAATGAATCCATGGACAGAGGGTAGTATAGCAAAGGTGGAAATTTATTAAAGAACAAGTACAGACTCCCACATAGGGAGAGGGAAGAGCCCCACAGAACAAACTCCCATGTCGGGAGGGGGAAAGGATCCCACTGAGTTTCTTTTTCCTACAGCTTATAAAGGCTGCAGATCCCTGGTGCCTTGATAACCCCTCTGATTGGTCATTATTCCCTTAGACTGGTTGCTATAGTAACTCCTAGGCTCAAAGGTCGAACCTCGTGTAAAGTTCTTCCCCCCACACTCCTCCTTTCTAATTATTTTCCTATTCCCTTCGGGCTTTCTTCTTCTCCTTCTGGATGAAGAGCTTCCTTCTCTTTATTTTGTAAATATAGACCTTTTGCTCTCCCCAGCTCCCTCACTATATGGAAATATACCTGTTGCAGCTTTTCAGCTTTCCTATTATATGGAAACTAGGAGCCTGGTGCACAATATATTGTGCACTGGGGGGGTGGGGGGGGGATTATCCCTCAGCCCACCTGTACCCTCTCACAGTCCGGGACCCCTTGGAGGATGTCCACCTGCTAGCATGTCTGGCCAGCCTGGGTGAGGGGCTGATGGCAGTTTGCAGGCTGGGCAAGCCCACTCCACCCACCCCACAGCCCACCACCCATCCCATGCACCCCACAGCCCACCACCCGCCCCACCCACGCCGCATCCGCCTCCGTGGCTGCCAGCCTCCATCTTGGCTGAGTTAATTTGCATACAGCCTCTCTGATTGGCTGGTGGGTGTGGCTTATGCATACCAGAGAAATGGTTAATTTCAATATTACTCTTTTATTAGAGTAGATATACCTTCTGCAGCCCTGTGCTTCCTCTATGGTCCCCTTAATTTCCAAAAATTCTAAAATTTCCTAAAACCTGTCTTTTTCACCCCCCAAAATTCCTGTTTCACTACCAGGGATCAAGCCTACAACCCAAGCATGTATGTGCCCTTGACTGGGAATTGAACCGACAACCTTTTGGTGCACAGAACATCACCCAAGCAACTGAACTACATTAGCCAGGGCCTAAGCCATGTCTTTGACTTACTCTTTTCCTGAGTCTTTCCCATGTACATATGAGATATTCACATTAATAACTCGGTTTATTTTTCTTTTGTTAATCTGTGCTTTTATTATAGAGGCTCCTGCTGAGAATTTAGAGGCAAAAGGGTTTTTTCCCTCTCCTACAGTAGCCTCATGAGAGAAGTTTCAATCCATCACTGTTGTCGTACTCTATTCTTTAGAAATGAATCATTAAGGGGAAAGATTGCCCAAGGTTGTAAATACCAGGAAGCAGGGATCACTGGGAGCCATGTGAGAATTGTCTGCCACACTTACAAACAGTGATCCTCAGACACTCCAGCAGTCATTCAGCCTTGCACAGAATGGCAAAAAGTTGAGTTGGCTGATGTGCCTGTTGTTCCCAGCTGAGACTGAATAAGGGACAATCTGGCTTCTTATTTTAGTTAGCTCTCATATGATAAATAAGTGCCCTTTCCAAGATCTACTTAGTGGCACATTGGTCACATTTTTGTGTTTTTTTGCTGGTGATTTTTCCGTTTATGCCTACCCACCCCCAACACAAATACACATTAAGTGCTAAGAATTCCCTATTGTTCCTACATAAAAGAAGGTTGTGATGAGCCTTAAGGGGAAAACGCATATGCTAGACGAGCTTCCTTTGGGCCTGAGTTATAGCATTGTTGGACATAAATTCAATGTTAATCAATCCACAGTATATCTATAATAATAGAAGCATAATATGCTAATTAGACTAGACAGCTGAATGACTTCCGGTGTTTTTCCTGGGTCTTGGGTGCCAGAGGGAAGCCAGTGCCAGCAGCTGGGGGAAACAAGGCCTACTCTTGCATGAATTTCATGCATCGGGCCTCTAGTATTAAATAAGATCTTCGAATTCTAATATGTAGAGTATGTCTGTTGTTAACCTATATAATCTGTCACCTCCAAACCCAGAAAGAATTACTTTCCAAGTATCTTGAGTCCTATATGCCAGTGGTTTTGAAACCTCATGCTGAGCTTTGTGAAGTGGGCCTAGAACTGCATTGCTTCCTTATCAGCTGGCTGCTGTTAGGTTCTGCCAACAGGGGGCACTAGAGGGAGACTTGAAGGCAGGAGGAGGAAGCTGGAACTTTGGCCAGCAATGCCTCTTTGCCTGGCAGGGTCAACAACAGATAGTCATAGCCTCCAGCTTCTTTTTCATGCTCCCTAAGCCACTTCCATTGAGTCTCCGTGCTGCCATAGTGACTCTCCTAGAATAAGGTAGCTGCTACCTGCAGGCATTACCTAGGAGTCACCACTTTGTCCCTTTGCTTTTCAACCCTTTACTGTGTGAAGCACTAATTTAATTTCCAAATTAAATTCTCTGTATAGAATTACCTACTATGGTTTCTATTTTCCTGGACCCTAACTGATATATAGGAATTCTTTAACTTTTTATTTTGAAATGATTTTAAACTTCTAAGAATAATACAGAGAAATTTTGGATACTTTTATATCCCTTAACTCAAGTCCATCCTTTGCTTTTCATTGAGGTGAAATTCACATAATATAAAATTAACCATTTTTTTAAAGTGAACAATTTAGTGTCAATAGTACATTCACAATGAATCCATCAAATGTTGACATTTTGCCACATTTAATTTATAATTCATGATCTATATGTATACATATACATGCATATATAATTATGCTTGATTATTTTTTGTCAACCCTTTGAGAGTAAGTTGCACACATTCCTTTACTCTTACTATAATTACATGCACTTCTGAAGAACAGTATTTCATATAGAGCCATTTGTACATTACATTTATCTAATCTACAATCCATAATTCAATTTTGTGAACTGTCCCAATAATATCCTTTGTGATATTAATTTTCCCATTAGTGCAAAGCCCAGTCCAGGAAGACATACTGAATGTGGATGTTATGTTTGTTTAGCCTCTTGTAATGAGGAACAGTCAGCCTTTCATAACAATGACATTTTTGAAAGAATACGTGTCAGTTATTAGAATTTGGGTTTCTCCTTGATTAGAATCTGGTTTTGCGTTCCTGTAAGAGATTTGTGTTCTTTTCAAGTACCACAAGATGTCTGTCTGTCTCTGATCGGTGATGTTGATTTTGATCATCCCCTCAAGGTGTCTTCTGTCTCTTCTATGCATACTCTTTTGCTCTTTGCAACTAATAAGCAATCTGTGCAGAGATGCTTTGAGACCATAAAACTATCTAGAAATTTCATAATATTTATCTCCTGTACAATTGCAGTTTGGTCTTGAATCTTCTCCTGGATTTTTCTTTGATTCAATGTTATTGTAAAGAGAACTTTAAAATGTCCAGGTGTTAGGGGGAGACATATAACTCCACAATTCTTGTTTTTTACTATTTCATTAAAGGAAAAACAAATCCTATTATTTAAAAAAAATTATTGTTTTGCTATGGGTTATGCTTATTTTGTTATGGCTCAATTCTAAACCTTTTCAATTAAAATTTACCATTTGAAATTTTTTATGTAGTTCAACACACAATTGATATAAACAGCATTCAGAGAGGTCCCCATCTTACCAGGTACTCGGTTCTCTAAAGTAATCAATGTTACAAGTTTTTCTGTGTTCTTCTAGAGTTAGCTTTTATACATAAACCAAAAACGTGTACATCCCAACCCCCATGCCCATACAAATAGACTTTTGTCTATACTTTCCACACTGTTCTGCACTTGACTTTTTGGTTTATCAATATATTGTAGAGATCATTAAATATCAATACATTAAAATATCAGCTCCCTTATTCATTCTGTTGAGTGAATAGTATTTCATTGCATACATGTACTGTGATTTATTCAACTAGACATTTAGTTTGTTTCCATACTTTTTTGTTTTTTTGTAAACTA
The DNA here is from genome assembly GCA_004026665.1 of Murina feae. NCBI lineage: Eukaryota > Metazoa > Chordata > Mammalia > Chiroptera > Vespertilionidae > Murina > Murina feae. Next base: position 12,386 of record PVJC01033151.1, on the reverse strand, counting down.
TGGTGCAGAATAACCATTTCATATATCAGTGCATATGTAAGTATGTTTATCATATAAATTATTGGATGTGACATTTCTAGTCAAAAGGTTGGGATTTTGTGCTATAATTTTGATAAATGTTGTCCAGGTACCCCTCATCAAAGTTCCAGAGAGATTGTACCGATTTACCAGGAACGCATTTTAGCACAAATGTCCCTTATCTCTTTTGCACTATATGCAATAGCTGTGAGAAAGGAAGTTTGAAAATGGTAACCAAGAAGATTCTAAAGGAGTGGCTTTTCCAAAAATGGTACATTTAATATTGAAAAGTATAATTCTGAGGATTTAAAAAACTTACCTTACGATAAGGCTGGAATTTTACTTTAATTCTGTACTTGCAAAGACTGTTGTTTCTCCCATTCTGAAGTTGTGCTATTTGGCTTCATTTTTTACTTTACTGATGCACATATTTCCAACTGAGTATGAACTCAGGAAGGTAGCAAATAGTCCAGCTGTTGTACAGACATAAACCCGGGCAGAGGGAAAGAGGAAAAGGGACACTCGGCTGGCCTCTCCTGCAGGTTTTTATTGTTCTTGAGGCATTTTTCTTGTCCAAATAAGAAGGAAAATTATTTTCCACTCTTAAATCGAGTGCCAAAACTATTCTTGGAATTGTTCCCTTAATCTGTCAGTTTCATTTTTTCCCATGGAGGCGTGATAGAGACGACCAAACCTTCCCAGTAGGAATTGGGGTTGGAACTTGATTGCTCCCACAGACAGCTGGTTTGGGAAAACCCCTTGCAAGGCGATTTCAACAAGGAACTAGAAACATCAGAGAGCTGATGCTGGGATTGGAAAGTCTAAGTGTACATGTGACTTCAGTCTTTGTACTGTGCTATTGCCTAACAGAGACACAAAGGAATTAATTATCTCCAGGGATTTCTTAGGAACAAGAATACAAGTAATCAAATTCCAAGGAACCAAACTCCTTAGTGTTGGATTCCAACTTTTTCACTCTCTTTCCCAGTCTGGTCTAGTCATGAATACTGTATGGGCTTTGGAGCACTTCATTTCACACCCAGGTTTTGTCCCTTGCTGGCCTTGGATGACAGATAAATTAACCTTCCAGATTGGGGTGGTGAACACACAATGCAATATACAGATGATTCATTAGAGATGTGTACACCTGAAGCCTATATAATTTTACTAACCAATGTCATCCCAATGATTTTTTTTAAGTTGCCCTGACCAGGTCACTCAGTTGATTAGAGGATTCCCCACAGGCCAGCAGTTCTCAACCTGTGGGTCACGGACCCTTTGGCGATTGAACGACCCTTTCACAGGGTCACCCTAAGACCATCCTGCATATCAGGTATTTACATTATGATTCATAACAGTAGCAACATTACAGTTATGAAGTAGCAACGAAAATATTGGTTGGGTCACAACATGAGGAACTGTATTTAAAGGGCCAGAAGGTTGAGAGCCACTGCCATAGGCCAAGGTTGTAGGTTCCATCTCTGGTCAGAGTATATACAAGAATCAACCAATGAATGCATAAATAAGTGGAACAACAAATCAGCATCTCTCTCTCTCTCTCTCCCTTCTTCTCTTTCTAAAAATCAATAAATATATATATTTTCAAATTAGCTTCTCAAAGACAAAGGGTCCTCACCAATAAAACTGTGGGTCAAGCAAACAAGCACTCTAACTTCTTTATGGTATTAATGTGAGGATTAAAAGGAAGTCAAGTGTATGGGCATAGTGCCTAACACAATCTTGATAAATAAGCCTCAACAAATGTTAGTTACTTTCCTATTATCCTCTTTCTACCCATCTGCTCAATGCCTAAAACTCATTCTTCTAGTTTTAGGAGAATAGAGCTTATAGTCTTGACCAGCATTAAATTAGAAAAAAATCACTTATAGTAAGGCAATCTCAGAGGAAACACCAAGACTTAGTCTAAATTAGAATTCATAAATTTTAAAAATATCCATTCCTTTCTAGGTGGTAAGATTTCAAACTCTCAGAAATAGATTTGGCAATGTTGACAGCCACATTATTAGAAGAAAATCACATCTTTGGGGGTAACTCTGGAAGGTGTAATCAAATCAAAACTATAGCTCATATTGAAATATTACACAAACTTACAAAGCAATTTAGATATAAATGGAGTTTTCACAACAATCAAATTGAAGTACCTCCTTTCTTTCCTCTCCCCAGAGCTTATAAAAGGCATCTCTCAGGAACAGGAAATGGTTTCTTGGCGAGTTTGCCTCCGTCATGAGAGCATCAGCCTGTGGACCAAAGAATCTCAGGTTTGAGTCAAGAGCACATCCTTCTATTACAGGTGATCCTGTGCCCTGATCAGGGTGCAAGTGGTAGGTAACCAATAGATGTATCTCTCTCACAGCAATGTTCCCCTCTCTCTCACCTTCCACTCTCTCTAAAAAGCAATGGAAAATATATCCTCACTCCTTGGGTAAGGATTAAAAAAAAGAAAGAATAGGAAATGGTTTTAGAAAAAAATTACAACTAAACTACAGAACAACCATCATTCAAAACCGCCTGAAATCTAGCTAAACAGAAGTCTTACAACTAAGTGTTACCAGAGAAATTAGGGGGTTAGATTTCTCCATCTTGCGATACTGCTGAAAAGCACTTTCAGAAGCCCCCTGGGAGAATGAGATATGGTAAAAGACTTTACTTTCCAGATTGCAAAGTCCCATGCTCCTTCACTCAGACCTGGAAAAGGTGCAGCAAGGGTTCCAGTAGGGCCAAGAGCAAAGCCAATGACCAGAGCTTCCGTTCCATGCAGCCAGGTCCAGTCCAGCATCAGGTTGAGTAAGTCCATTAGTCCATTGTGTGGAGTCTGCAGGGCTGTGAGTCACATGGGAAAATGCAAGGGAGCATGTCCCTGGCAACAGGCGTCCCAAGAGGGTCAAGAAACAAGGGAGTGAACTTCCTTTGTTCAGAAGTTTAAATATTCAGGTTTCGTGCCTTTGCAGTGGCCACACTTATTCTGGCCAATTACCTGTTCCCATGTGTGACTGACAGACAGGTAAGCACCTTCCCATGTCACTCAGACCTTGTTGGGCATGTGCCCAAACTGTCTTTTTCCAGTCCCTTTTTCACCAATCAGTGGGGAACAGACTTGGAGAGTGTTAAATTAGCAAAACTGTAAATAGCATGCCTATATTATCTGGACTTCTCTTTTTTCCTTTCCTATTAAATAATAACCAGATTATTATAATGGTATCATTAAGTATATATACTGCATTTTCAGCCATCTGTCTGTCTTTGGATCTACCCAGCTTCTGAAGGAGCCACAGTCTGCTCAGCAGGTCCTGTGTGCCAGCCCAGATGCTCCCAAGCTTCCAGAACCTTCTATGAGAAGCAAGAAGCATTGCTCTAGGCAATGTGTTTAAATTTGAGCCCAGTTAGCCACCACGAGACCTTCTTTCTCAAAGGTCTACATCTCTGGCCCATTGCTAAAGTCAGCAAGAATATTAATTTTGTGCATAATTCCTCAGGGAAATACTTAAAATAAACAAAGATAATTTTCATGAAATTTTTTTAAAATCCTGGATAATTTTAACATATCATCTAACTGGCAAGTCACCTCTAATAAAATATAAACTGAAAATAGAAAAAAAAGAGTAATGAATGGTTTTACTGTAGACTAGAGGCCTGGAGCACGAAATTCATGTACTGGGGAGTGGGGGATGTCCCTCAGCCCAGCCTATGCTCTCTTGTAGTCCAGGACCCCTCGGGGAATGTCCCTGTGGGTAGTGGGCCTAAGCTGGCAGTCAGTCATCCCTCTCGCAGCCCAGGATCTCTTGCTTCTTACCGACCACCTGCTCACTGCTCCTTACCTCTTGGCTGGCTGCTCCTTAGCACTGCCACGGAGCACTGCCTCTCCTGCCACCTACTCTGTGCTCACCAACCGTGAGCCTGGCTTCTGGCTGAGCAGTGCTCCTCCTGTGGGAGCACACTGACCACCAGGGGGTAGCTCCTGCATTGAGTGTCTGCCCCTGGTGGTCAGCACACATCATAGCAACCAGTCATTCTGGTCATTCCACCATGACAGTCGCTTAAACTTTTATTATATAGAAGATAGACTTTGGAAATTCTCTGAAACTTAATGGTTTCCAGATTTTATAAATACAAATATCAAGTAGTAAACTATTTTACTCTAAGCTCTTTATTTATAGGTATCTGACAGGAACCAAATTATTTAACCACAATGGCAGAGATTGGCTAGCCTTTCATCAAACTTCTTTTCTCTGCCTCCTAGGCATGCATGCAACTAGACTATATTTCCCAACCTAGGTGTGCCAAGTGGAATGTGGTCAAAAGTGATATTTCCAGACCTGGCCTATTAAAATTCCTACTCATCCCCCTATGTGCCCTTGAACCCTGCAGCTGATAGGAAGGAAGATGACTCCCAGAGCAACCTTGGGAGCCACATTTGTATATGGAAGGAGCCTGGATCTCTTAACTACTTAATGGGGAATTGCCCAACCAGTAACATCGACATTAGACTGTTTTGAGAGTGAAGTAAGCTTTTTTTTTTTGTATTTAAGTACTAATATTTGGGATGGTTTATTTCTTATAGCAGCTAGTATTACCAATACAGCCTTAAACACAAAATGCCATCTCAAAGTCCTCAAGTATCTTTATACAATTCCCCTTCTTCCTCTTCCTTCCTTCCTCTCTTCCTTTTGTCCCTCTCTCTCTCCCTCCCTTTCTCCCTTTCCATTTCCTCCCTTCTTTCTTTCCTTCCCTCCTTCCTTCTCCAATACTAACAATAATAAATTCCTTCTAGGCATACTCTAGGAACTGGGGCTATTCGGTGAACAAAACAGACAAGTCTTTGGGGCAACAGTCAATAAACAGTATGGTTTCAAGCACTGATAATTATTTAGAAGAAAACTAAAAAAGAATAAAAGGCCCTGACCAGTTTGGCTCAGTGGATAGAGCGTTGGCCTGCAGACTGAAAGGTCCCAGGTTCGATTCCGGTCAAGGGCATGTATTTTTGATTGCCAGAGGCAGCTGATAGATGTTTCTCTCTCATCGATGTTTCTAACTCTCTATCTCTCTCCCTTCTTCTCTGTAAAAAAAATCAATAAAATACTTTTTAAATAAATAAAAATTAAAAAAAGAATAAAAGAAGTCAGAGAGTGACAAGGAGGATCTTTTAGACAGGGTGATTAGAAAAGGGCTTCCTGGGGAGGTGTCCTTTAATCAGATAACTGAACGAGAGAAAGAAGTTAATCATAATAAAGATCTGAGTCGAAGATCTCTTAACAATCAGCTCTCTCAAAGCAGTGATCTGTAGAAGGAAAACAAACCTAACAACAGTACAAAGAGAAAAACTGAAATGACTCAACTGAATCAAAGATGAGTGAAAGAGAGAGATGAAACCCAAACCAGATGCATGTATTCCTAACCTGACTGCTCTTGGTCAGAACTCCTTAGCATCATCAGTAAGCTCTTCCACTTTTGGCTGACTAGTTCCATGCTTCCCAGTCCTTTGATCTGAAGTTTTCCCATGCATTCCGGCAACTCAGTCAATATAGTAATATGTCAGGTTCTATCCTTAGACACTTACAAACACTATCTAAATGAACCTAACTGTGGGAACTCCAGCAAGTTATTTAACCTCTACTGTCCTTAATTTTCACATCTCCAAATTGGAGACAGTTCTAGGAACTAAGTTACTGCATAGGTTTGTTCGGATGATACATGAGATTGTACACATAAAGTGCTAGTTAGAGTAGGTGCTAAAGAAACATTTCATTCAGGTGAAATTAACCTGCACACTATTCAGAGCCCAAGTCTATCAGATATCCAACCAAGTCTATGTTCTTAATAAAATCAAGGTATTCCTGCTTCTTTAGGATCACACTCCAATTCAAGACTGATTTGAAGGACAAGTATAGTCTTCCCATAACTTTGTATGCAAGGTGGTTGTCTCTGAGAGGCAGTATGCTTTGTGTGAGGGATGCCCATTCATGAGCAGCTGACCTGAACTACCCACCTGACTGCCTGGGGCAGGATCACCATGGACCATGCCCCGTACCACCCCACAGGGCACCATTCACATAGAATTGTGAGTCACAGTCCCTTTGTGGATTTGGAAATCAAACTGTGGGTCATGGCCAGCATCTTTTTTAAATTTTTATTGAAGTACAACCTAAAAGCAGAAAAGTGCACACATAAAAAATGTACAGCTCAATAAATTTTACAGACTGAGCATGCCCATGGAACCGCCTGACATGAAGAAACAGAACATTGCTAACATCCTCAGGTGCCCTCCCCGTCACTACCTCCCACCAAAGCCAACCACGAGCCTGATTTCTAGCACTAGAGATAAGTTTTGTCCTCTGAGAATTTATTTAAATAAAATCATGTGGTGTGCATTCTTTTCTATTTGCCTCTTTTGCTTAGCATCATGTTTGTGAAGTTCATTGTGTTGTTGTGTGTATCAGTAGTTCTCATTGCCATTGAATATTCCATTGGATGAATAGGCTGCTATTTATCTATTGTACGATTAGTTAGTGAACATTTTGTTGTTTTCAGGTTTGGACCATTACAGAGAGTGCTCTAAAAGAACAGCCATTTCCTCGTTCTCACAGATTTTATGAGTCAGGAATTTGGAAAAGGTACTGTGAAGATGGCTTATCTCTACTCTGATAAGGTCTGAGATCTGGGGCCCTGGCCCTGGCTGAAAAGACTCAATGATGGGTGAAGGGTAGGGGAGTTAAGTGATGGTGACGCCAGCACATATCTGGCACCTGAGCTGAGAGCACTCTAACACTAAATACTGCCAGTTGGGTCACCTATACGTGGAGCATCTCGGAGTTTGGCTTCTTCCCAGCATGGTGGTTGCAAGACAGTTGCCTTCTTATGTGGTGGCTCAAAGCTGCAAACATGACTGTCCCCCCAAATGAGGTAGAAGCTACACGGCTTTTTCTGATGTAGGGGAGAAAAAAATTTATTTCCCTCTCCCCACTTTAGGTTCATTGGTTGGGGTCTGCAAATTAGCCTGACCAAAAACCCACACACAGAATAATAAGAGAAAAACATGCAGCATTATTTACAATAGCCAAGATACGGAATCAACCTAGGTATCTATTGATACCTAGGATATCTATGGAATATAGATATATATTAGACTGAATGGAATATTATTCATTGATTTAAAAAAAAGACTGAAATCTTGCCATTTGTGACAACATTGATGGACCTAGTGGGTATTATGCTAAGTGAAATAAGTCAGACAGAGAAAGACAAATACTGTATGATTTCACTTATATGTGGAATCTTAAAAAAAAAAAAAAGAACAAAATAGAAACAGACTCATAAATATAGAGAACAAACTGATGCTAGCCAGAGGGGAGATTGATAAAAAAAAGTGAAGGGGAATAAGAGGTACAAAATTCCTGTTGTTATAAAATAAAGAAATCATGGGAATGAGATATAAAGCATAGAGAATATAGTCAATAATATAGTAACTTTTATGGTGACAGATAATTACTAGACTTACCATGATAATCACATTGTGGGGTATATAAATATAGAATCACTATGTGGTACACCTAAAACTAACAGATGTTGTATTCTAACAATACTTTAATAAAATCAAATTTAAAAGGAAAAAGCAAACAGTTAATTAGCACATACACATGGGGTCACTCTGTGATGAGTAACTCAAGGGGTTATTAGAACTTGGGCTTATATAACATCTTAACAAAAGAACTATAAATTTTTAGAGAAGTGACAAGACAAATCAAAAGGACTTCAAGTGTTAAGAAGGCAAATTGTGGGAAGGTAAATATATGGGAGAACTAATGGGAGGTAAGGGCCAGTTTCAGTAAGGTTTGTTATGATGCCATCTCCAGGCTGATAAGGTCTGGAGTTGCTCCTAGTGATTTACTGCCCTTCTTCTTGGTAGAAAGAAGACAGGACACCTTTACAAATTTATGTCCTGCATTTAACCAAGTAGAGAGAAGATGGAGAGCTTTTATTATACCTTCCTTTTTCTCAAATGCTTTCAGCTCAAAAGAATTTTAATATCAAAGTGGCTTACTTTGGGGTGGTATATTCTGCTACCCTGCATTGTCTTGACTTTGTAAGTCACACAGCGTCACTTCCACAGCGTTTTATTTGGTACAAGTGAGTCACAAGCTTGCCTAGGTTCAAAGGGGGACACACACATCCTTCCTCTCCCAGTGAGGAGTCCCTATATCACATTATATCAGAAGAGAGATTATTGCCCTAACCGGTTTGGCTCAGTGGATAGAACATCAGCCTGCAGACTTTCGATTTCAGTCAAGGGCATATACCTTGGTTGCAGGCATATCCCCAGTAGGGGGTGGGAAGGAGGCAGCTGATCAATGTTTCTGACTCTCTATCCCTTTCCCTTCTTCTCTGTAAAAAAATCAATAAAATATATCTTTAAAAAAAGAAAAGAAAAGAGAAATAGTTTCAGAAAAGAGAGATTGTGTGTGGAAAAAACACAATCTGACCAACTGCTATGACCATTCTTGGACATTTATTGTGACCATATGTACATTTATGTTGGGTATGTACCTTGGAGTGCAATTGTTGTGTCAAAGTGTATATGTATGCAAAGCTTCAGTAGGCAATACTAAATAGTTTTTTGTTTGTTTGTTTGTTTTTTAGTTTGTGCCAATTTATTAAAAATGTTAAAAATAGGTTATTGGGGAGTGCTAAATAAAAAGAGCATTACAGTTCAACTTCTGCTCAATCCTGTGTCCCTTGTTCTTTCACGGGTGTGGATAAATTGTCCTGTTAAAAATGCATGGAAGTTCCATTTTCTCCATATCCTTACTCACAATTGGCATTAGTTTTTCTCATTTTAGCCATTTGGCTAGGTATACAGTGGTATTGCATTATGGTTTACATATTGCATTTCCTGATGACTATTGAAGTTGAGAACCTTTTCATATGTGTATTGGCTACTTGTGTATCTTCTTTTGTGAAGTGCCTGTTCTCTACTGAACAAACAGGAAGGGTCGGTCAACCTACTCTTGCCACAATTTAGGATGGCACTGATAAGCCAACTTCAGAACTCTCTGTGGAATCAATTGAAGCTTCACCGAGGTTGCAAGAGCATCACAGTTCAACTTCTTCTGCTCATTCCTGTGTCCCTTGTTCTTTCACAGGTGCTAATCCTAGAGCACTCCCCAATAACCAAGCAGCATGCAATTCTCTTCCCAGGGAACCCAATGGACTATATGCACTATGTAGTGCATCCTAATGATAAAAGGCCTTTCTTGCTGGGCATCAGTCCACTGGTAGAGTTGATATTATTTTTGTCCATGCAGTACTCTCTTCCATTAGTGACAGCATTCTGCTTCTTTTGGGAAATGTTGTAAAGGTCAACTTGCTCCAGCTCGTTTGCAGCTCAGTAGGACTTACTGCTACTGCTAGAGATAAGGAAATAGTCATGCTCTAGTCAAAACTTATGAGTCCGTATCCTGTGTTGAGAAATAGAGCAATAAACTTTGTGTGTCACCTGTTGAGGTTTTTGTGAATAAAAGCTTGCTTCTGCATCTGTTCGGGGCTGCAGTGTTAGTCCTCACTTCGGTGGGGTACTGGCGCTGCAGATATTGCTGGCACTGCAGACACTGGCAGCTGAATAAAGGCTCCTAAATTCTACCTTTTGGCTCTGGTGGTCGTCTCTTGCGGGTTCCTCCATAACAATGTAACACTCCTCCAACTCAAGTCAGAGGTTCTTATGAGTACCTCCAATTTAAGTACCCTATCCTCTGCCAACATTCAATAATCATCACAGGAACAGACCTGTGACTCAAACAGACCAATCAGAATCTTTTCCTAGAATTTTTCTAATCAGCATTAGAGGGAGAGAGAGAGGGAGAGAGAGAGAGAGAGAGAGAGAGAGAGAGAGAGAGAGAGAGAGAGAGAGAGAGAGAGAGAGAGAAAAGCCCTCCTTTCCTGAGAGCTACTGGAGGCCGTGTAGCCTGGAGAAATATGGAGAAAAGGATTCCTGTGGCATTATAGTCTGGATCCAGAACAGCCTTGAGACTCATTTGCACCTCTACCCTTCCAATTGGCCTTCTGTAATTTGCAGCCAAAAGGATTCTGACTAGTGCACAGGTTTTTAAGAAGAGTAGACTATGATAATGCATTAAGCAAATAATCAACAGTTGTACTGCTGCTTCTGTGTAATGGTTTTTCTTTCTTCTATTTCTCTGTCTTCTCTTCTGTTACTTTGTTTTCTCTTAATCAAATCTAACCCCTCCTTCAAGATCTGTTCAAAAGCTCCCTACCCAATGAAGTCAAACTTCCCTGCCACTCTCAGTTTACATGCATTCAGTCCACAAACATTACTGAACTCTTACTACTATTATGCTTATAGCTGCCACTATATAGCACTGAGGCCCCAAAACAGAATAGTGTACAACCTAGGCCTTTAAGTGTTTTAGTGTTGTAGTGGGGAAAGTAGACCCATAAATGCATAGTTACAATATGAAATGGCAAGTGTAATGACAGAGATGTTAGAGAGCCCTAAGAGAGAAAGTGTGTGTCAGCTAAACTCCAGAAGGGTTTCAGCAGAATATTCATCAGTTTTCCAGGTGTGCTCTTTCAGGGATGTTCAGCACCAGGGCAGGGGGCCATTAATCATTGCAGGTGGTCCTGGTGTCATCCACCAGGTTTTGCTGCTTTTCTGGGCCTGAAGCTGAAATACAATTGAGACTTAGATGTTATCTGTAGGGAGATGACCTCTGTATCTGGCTATAAATTTCTCAGACAGTTTTGTTCAGCTATCTGTCTCAGTTTCCCTATTCCACTTCAGTCTTCAGATGAGACTGCAGCCCCAGCTGACATCTTGACCGCAACTTCACGAAATCCCCAAACCAGAAGCACCTAGCTAAGGTGCTCCCAAATTCTAGAAATTGTTTCAGCTAGTTAGTGTTTATTATTACTTTAAGCTACTCCATTTTGACTTACTGCAGCAATAGAGAACTAATACCAAAGATTCGTCTTCCTCCTAACTCTTGAGATAAACATTAAGAAACCACCGGGCTGACATGGCTCAGTGGTTGAGTGTTGACCTATGAACCAGGAGGTCACAGTTCAATTCCTGATCAGGGTACATGCCCAAGTTGCAGGCTCTATCCCCAGTGTGGGGCATGCAGGAGGCAGCCTACCAATGTTTCTCTCTCATCATTTATGTTTCTACCTCTCTCTCCCGCTCCCTTCCTCTCTGAAATATATATATAATGGACTATAACCTAGATTTTTTGGTAAGTCATTTTTTTGAATAACAAATCCTATCTAATAAAAGAATAATATGCAAATTAGGTGTCACTCCATGACAAAGATGGCCGCCCCCCATAGCCACAAGATGGTGGCGCCCAGTCTGGCTCAGCCCCACCACTGAAGTGGTCAGGCCTGTTAGCCAGGCAGGTGGTGGGGGAGGCGGGGGCCTGAGGGGCAGAACAGGCGATCCGAGGGGGCTGGGGGTTCCCTGCCCAGGCCAGAGGCCTTTGCTAGAGGGCTCAGGCACGGGCAAGGGAAGAGCCAGTGATTGGAGGCCTATGAGGGTGCCCTACCCAGGCATAAGGCCTGGCCCAGAGGCCTCAGGCCTGGGAGGGGCAAGGCCGGAGATTGCAGGATCCTGGGCTCTGCAGAGCCAGCAATCGGAGGGTCAGGAGTGGAGCCTGTGATCACAGGGGTCTGGGCATCGGTGGAGCCGGCAAAGCAGGGGTCTGGGGGTTCCCTGCTCAGGCTGCAGCCTTGGCCAGAGGTTACAGACCTGGGCAGGGGTGGAGCTGGTATTGGAGGGGCAGGGGTGGAGCAAGTGATGGGAGTGAACTACAGAGGAAACATCTTGTCTTACCGCTCATTGGCTAAGCTACCTGTATGCTGCTGGTAATATTCTTAGTAACTTAGGTAATAAGAATCCCAAAAGGTGATCTAGGGTTTTTCCACCACACTCCTGGAGAAAAAAATGAAGGTCTGCTGCTGGAGGGCTAAGAAATGTCATATCCTGCCCTAGCCGGTTTGGCTCAGTGCATAATGCCTCAACCTGCTGACTGCAGGATCTGGGTTCAATTCTGACCAAGGTCATGTACCTAGGTTGCAGGCTCCTCCCTGGCCAGGGCCCAGGTCAGGGCATATGCAGGAGGCAACGAATCAAAGTGTTCCTCTCTCCCCCAAGGGGTCCCAGACTGCGAGAGGGCACAGGCCAGGCTGAGGGACCCCCTCCCCCTAAGTGCTCAAATTTTTGTGCACTGGGCCCCTAGTCTACACTAATGATAATCTAAGGCTGCTCAACTGCTCACTATGACGTGCACTGACCACCAGGGGGCAGATGCTCCGACCGGTAGGTTAGCTTGTTGCCAGGGTCC
>PVJC01033150.1:0-19491 GCA_004026665.1 Murina feae | reverse complement strand
CACCAGGGGGCAGACGCTCATTACAGGAGCTGCCCCCTGGTGGTCAGTGTGCTCCCACAGGGGGCGCACCACTCAGCCAGAAGCCTGGCTCAAGGCTGGCGAGCACAGTAGAGGTGGCAGGAGACTTCCCCACCTCTGCGGCAGCGCTAAGATCTCCTCGGGGGTCCTGGACTGCGAGAGGGCATAGGCTGGCCTGAGGAAGCCCCCCTACCCAGTGCACAAATGTTGTGCACCAGGCCTCTAATATTTTTATAAATAAAGTTTCCTGGTAACAGACATACCCATTAGTTTAAGCATTATCTGCAGCTGCTCTCAGGGTACACAAAACCTAAAATATTACTATCTAGTCTTTTATAGAAAAAGCTTGCTGACCTGTACTTTAATCCTTTATTCCTTTAAGCCATACTCCATTTAAAAAAATCTTTTCATGCCAGAGAAAGAGTAGAAAAAGTCACCCTCACCATTGTTTTCCTAAAGTCCAGACCAACAGAAAGAATGTCTATAGATGAAAACCTAAGCCCTGGATCAGGCTGGCGGCCTTGGTCTTACCTACGGTGAGGTTTCCTCAGTGTAGAAAGGTAGTACCACTTTTCCAGGTCCCCTTCTACTCTCAAGGAGTTCAAGAAGCTGCTCAGTTCTTTGGCTAAACTAAACTAAAACATATTCTGCATTTCTTCAGGTTCAATACAATTGGTAAATAAGAGTAATATTTGTAAGTAAAATACAGTTTGGCTCCTTACTTCTGAAAGCAAACTCTCCAGAGACATAGGATCCATTTTGCTGTAGACATTCCATAGATTCAAACTCACATCCTGCAACTGCAACACAGGGCAAAAATTTACAGTTACAGAGTCAATATCATTAGGGCAGTCCAAATTATTCTCTGACATTCAGAAATGACTATCTTTGTGAAAACTCAAGTGATTAGAATAATAAATGTTATTTTGATAAGTCACATTAGAACCTATACATATTAATAAATGATGTCCCATTCAAGGAAACTATCTTTTCAGAAGCTTTAGTATATTAAAAAAATACACATATATTTTATTGCTTTCAGAGAGGAAGGGAGAGGGAGAGACAGAACCATTGACCAGTTGCCTTCTGCACACCCCCTAGTGGGGATCGAGCTCACAACCCGGGCATGTGCCCTTGACTGGAATCGAACTGGGGAATCCTTTAGTCCATACGTCGACGCTCTACCCACTGAGCAAACTGGCTAGGGCCTTTAGTATATTTTTTGAGTATCTTTAATGATAGGCATACATATATACATTTATATACATACAAATGCATGTACATATACTTTTTTGTCCTTGTTTAAAATAAGATTTTAAAATAATACATGTCTATGGTTTTAAAAAATCAAATAGTACTAAAGGTTTGTAATAAAAAAATTATATTCCCATACTGCAACCTTTCACAAACCTCACTCCTCAGAGGTAACCACTTAAAAGTCTTTCAACATTTCCTTCTGGTAGTTGCCTCCATATTTTATTATGATACACCTATATCTCTATTTTTTCTTTCCTTATTTTTATTATTTATTTTTTGAATTTATCTTTATTGTTGAAAGTATTATAGATGTCTCCTTTTTGCCTGCACCCACCCTCCTGCCCCAGGACTTCACCACACTATTGTCTGTGTCCATGGGTTATGCATACATGCATATAAGTTTTTGGTTCTCTTCCCACACACCCATATATTTCTATTTTCTTGACTTACCAATTTAGAAAATAAATATTGACTTATGACAAAGATACAGCTTTTCTACAATGATCCTCATTCCCATACATTTACTCTACACATACAAAGACACTCACACAACCTAACATCATCTAATACCATTATATGATTTTTGGTTATACCAGTAATTATTGTTTGTAATTAATATTATAAACAAAATATACCATATATATTTTACTTATTGCTGGCCAGGTACATACTATACTACCACATGTTTGTTTGTTTTTAAATATATATATTTTTTACTGATTTCAGAGAGGGAGAGGGAGAAAGAGAGAGATAAACATCAATGATGAGAGAGAATCATTGATCGGCTGCCTTCTGCACGCCCCCTACTGGGGATCAAGCCCGCAACCCGGGCCTGTGCCCTGACTGGGAATAGAATCATGACCTCAACCACTGAGCCATGCCAGTGGGGCAATGTTTGTTGCTTTTTCAAAGAAAATTTCCTCTCTTCTGGTATCATCACTCTATCTTAACTTACGCTTGTTACATATCAGACTTCGTGGATCAGTTCTCCATGTCTTACCTTTTTCTCATATTTTCTATCTCCTTGACTGTATTAGTTTACATTTTGTAGAGATTTCCCTAACTTTACCTTCCAAGTCCTCTATGATTTTATCAATTAAAATTTTCCAGAGTGATTTTCCTTACATTTCTTTACCGCAACAAAAGACTTGTTCTTTGATTGCCAAAAAATCTTAAATTTCTCTGGGCATCCTAAGGAGAGTTTGTGCCTTAAATTTCCTGTATGTCTTAAATTATCTTGCGGTCTTATTCACTTGGTTCTTTTTTAAAAAAATTGTTGTTTTTTTTTCCTTTTAGGTATTTAATCCAATGTTTTGTGATCTTTGCTGGCCTGCTTATATTTTCAAATGGAAAGGCTGATTGGAAGCTTTATGCTCTCAGCAGAGCTTGTCAACTATTAGAAGTTTTTCTGGGGAGAGCAGACAGGAAGGAGGCTGTTATTCCAGGATCCCTACCCACTTATAGTCTAAATGTCAAGATGTGGAGAGCTTTATTCTCAGGCAAGAAATACTACACTAGCCAATGAGTTCTCTCTTTTTTTGGTCTTATTTTTCAGTTTCTTTAGAGAAACCTACCCACTCCCCCATTCCTTGTTTTTCCTAGGTTGGAGGTGGCAGTTGGTAAATGCCTGGTTGCCTGTCACTTGGGAGACAGTGGCGGGGGTGTGGGGAAGGAGGCACAAACTATTACATAACAACTTTCAATTAATCCCTTGATTTTGTATTTCCATCTTTTATCCCCCATTTTATCTTCTCCTTTATTATTGATTTAATCTATTTGGTCTCTTCCTCTGTATTCTGGAACAGCGTTTTAAGTGTGTCAAATGATTAGATTTTTGTAGGGTAATAGATCTGATTTTTTAAAAATTCTATTAATGAATTTTGAGACTTATTATAATCTTTCCTTAGACGTCATCCATCTTCCTTAATTTGCTTGCCCTATCTACCATATCTCATTTTACAAACTCCATTCTTAAAAAATACCGAAGAGGTATTTTTCTCAATTTTTATTTTCTGGAGAAATCTTTTTAAAAAACATGCTGATCTTTCCCTGCATCTAATATGCTATGGTTTCTTTCTTACATTTGTTGAATTTTTTCATAAGTCTTATTCTACTTTTCAATACTAAGATCTCATATATTGAAAGGTAAATAATGCTCACTATATGGTTACTCTCGTTATTCAGAAGTTTGCTATTAGAATCCTCTCCTTGGGGAGCTAGTCGATGTAAATTTATATTAATCAGGTCACACACAGTTCCAGCAGCTGGAGAATAAGAACAAAGAGGTTGGAGGCAGGGAAAGGCCTAGCAGAGAACTTCCCTGTACTGCTTCCCAGGAAGAGTTCTCTGTATCCATAACTGAGTTTGGCCCAGCCTGAATACCAAATGAATGCTATGTGAAATTGGGCTTCCTTTCTCATGCTAACATCAGGGACAAAACATCCTCTGAATTAACAACTTTCTTCTGAATATGGCCAAGCAATAAAACAGAAGTTAAAAAAATTAACATCTATCTATCTATCTATCTATCTATCTATCTATCTATCTATATCTGTGGTTATATATATATATCTGTAGTTATATATCTATATCTATATATCTATATTTATCTATCTATATTTATCTATCTATCTATCTATATCTATCTATATATATATCTGTAGTTCTCCTTCTCTTAGCCTTTGATATGTGACTCAGAGTGGAGAAGTGTATAATGCAGAATTGATCAGTAGCAAAACTGCTCCATACCTTAAAGGACTGGGAAGGACAGGGTAAGGAGAACTGTGAATGGGGGGGGGGGGTTGTAGTGGGAAATGAGATGGAGACACAGGAAAGTATTTGAGAGAATGAAAGTTAGCAACTACAGAGAAGAGCAGGATCCAAGAAAGGGATCTTGAGATACTTTTCTACCTCCTCTGCCCTTCCTGTGACCTACCTCGCCTGTTCCTTTTGTCCCACCTCCCTGCTCTTACTGTATGATACATGCTGTTTCCTCCTTACTGCACATCCCACCCCCTAAGAGCACTACCCCACAGTAAAGATCTAACTGCTCTGTAAAGGTTTTTTGGGAGGGGATTTTACTCCTTTGGGTTTGTGACTTCATGGTGTGATTTGCCTTAAGGCAGGAGCTAGAGGGCTGCCTCATTTAGGTTGCATGAATCATGCAGCTTCCTAGTGCACTGCTTTCCAATGCTAATCTAGCAGCAGCCCAGGCTCTGAAGCCAGACTCTCTGGACTGGATCCCAGCCCTGCTGCTCTGTGACTTTGGGAAGTTCATTTAACCTCTCTGTAAAATACAGATGGTAACAGTACCTATTTTAGAGGGTTACTGTAAGAATTAAAGTCAATTCATATGAAGCGATTAGGATAGTGCCTAATATATAGGAGGCACTCTATAAATGCCCAGTTTATATAATTAATTAACAATAAATATTATCATTATTGCTAAAGATAGAAACTTTCTATATCTCCTAGGGCATTCTCTCCATTCCAGCCCCCACTCCTCTAAATTAGAGAGCATTACTTCTCATCAGGGCAGGTCCAACACAGCCTGCTGATGCTCTGTGAGCTGTAATCCGTGTAGGAATACTGTGGGGTTTAGAGCAGAAAAAGTGGAGTCAAGTGGAATGCTTCTCTTCAGCACTTTCCTACAGCTCACACTCATCCACATTACAGTCTGCCAGGCAGACATCCATTTATTTCCTAAAGACCCTGCTTCTTCTCAGAAGGAGGGTAAGAATTAGCACTGGGCCTTGCTTCCAAAGGGCCCACTCACTCTGTCCCCAATAGTATGCCTTCCTCTCCTGGTTTCCTGGTTGGGAGCAGTCGTCTTAGTGGGGGGATCCTTGGGAGGCAAGCAGGTGATGCTTGTGGTGATGCTACTAACTTACCAGGCCATCCTCCCTGATGTGCACTCGGGATGATCTCCTCTCCCAGACTCACTCATTAACCCACTTACCAAATATTTATTGGTCATCTCCTAGATACAAAGAACATTAAAATAAAAGGTACTGTTCTTACCAGAATAGCTAACCCTTTTATTTCTATAGTACACAATACTTACACAAAATTCTGCACGGTCCCTTTCCTTGCTCTTGAATAGTTCTCAAATTATATGAATATCTGAGAAACAAATAACGAGAAAAAGACTCTGCTTTTGTTCTCAAGAAGCTTCCAGTCCAAAGTCCAGGGGCAGGTGGTTGGGTTGGTGAAAGGAGGTATATGACAAATGTGTAACAACACAAGGTAAGTACTGTAAGAGAAGTCAGCTTAAATTTACAGGAGTAGATTGGAGAACAGTGAACTCAGAATGGAGAATAGAGAGGAAGAAGGACAGAAAACTCCAAAAAAGAAAGAACACAGGAGCTCAGTTTGGCGACTAGCCTTAAACAGAAACTATTTTCCTATCAAGTATTATAATGATGCACACTCACATTGTGGCCCTTCATAAAAACCAGGCAAACTATTTTATACATACCTCATATTTCATGGTAAAAAATCCATCCCCTCCAATGCCCTCAAGTGCAAAGGCCTGTACAATTGGCCATTTTTCCACTACAAACATATCAAATATCTGCAAGTGACCTAGAAGAATCAAATACAACAACATGTATCAAATACCATCCTGGATATATAACAGTCTAAACCTGATCGAATGTGGTTAGACAGGCATCATTTCTCACAAGTTCACCACAGCCTCATCTAGCAAAATAAAATTGAGACCGATCGAATGGTTAGGTATTAACACTAGAAATATAAAATTAAAGCCAAGGAAAATTCAAACCATAAACAAGTTACATAAATTTAGATTTCTCTATAGTATATTTTCACATTCTGGTTCCCTAAGCAAGCAAGCAAATAAATACATAGTAGCCTATTACATCTGACTTGCATCAGTTAGTGGATATAATTATTAACAGACCCAAACTTGGCTTCTCTCCCTTAAGAAACATATCCAAACAACTTCCTCAAGGGAAAATTACCAAATCAAAAATTTTCCTTTCTTTTTAAAAAAATATATTTTATTGATTTTTACTGAGAGGAAGGGAGAGGGATAGAGAGCTAGAAACATCAATGAGAGAGAAGCATTGATCAGCTGCCTCCTACACACTACCCACCGGGGATGTGCCCACAACCAAGGTACATGCCCTTGACCAGAATAGAACCTGGGACCCTTCAGTCCGCAGGCCGACGCTCTACCCAGTGAGCCAAACAAGCCAGGGCTGTTTGCATATTTTTAACAGCTACCTGATTACTATTTCTCTTTAAAAAAAATATTTTATTGATTTTTTATAGAGAGGAAGGGAGAGGGAGAGGAAGAGGGATTTAGAAACATTGATGAGAGAGAAACATCGATTCAGCTGCCTCCTGCACACCCCCTATTGGGGATGTGCCTGCAAACAAGGTATATGCCCTTGACCGGAATGGAACCTGGGACCCTCCAGTCTGCAGGCCGATGCTCTATCCACTGAGCCAAACTAGTTAGGGCTGATTACTATTTCTTATTACCAAGAGGCCCCATATCTACACTCTATGTACAGTAAGGGGTACACACTAGATGGCAACTGTGTAAATGCCCTACCAGTTTTTCTATCTCACTGTAGGTGACCTGCTTTGTTGCTGCAGAAACTTTGGTTATGAATGCAAGCTTACATAGTTCCCAAATTCCTTTCTGATTCAGCCTCTGCCTTCAGTGACAATAGATCAATGGGTTTCCCAGCTGAATGCCTCCAATGAAAGGAGAAGTAGGACATGTGATTCACATACCATCCAAGCAAGGTTAAAATGTCTCACTGCCAGACACTCACCTTGGGAGCTATAAGGAATGCCAATTCTACTGCAGTCTCGAACCATGTCCACAAAGCTGGCAATTTTAAATTCTTCTGCAGCTTCCTCATCTTCATACTAAAGAGGGAAATTGAAAGGAAAACAGGCTCTGTTAAGACATCATGCAAAGTCACATATTTTCTCTGCATTTTATCAGTTTCCTCAAAGAACACTTATAGAAGACTGTACCCAAGAGGGTGTTTCCAAAGCCACATTTTGTTTGCTGGTCAAAAACACTGTCATTCTCTTACCTCACACCAATGCCCTCAAGTGCAAATCAACTCAAAATGGAATCTAAATGGACGATATAAAACTTGTCCTCAAAAATTCCCCAAATACTAACATGGAAAGGATTTTTGATGTATATCAGGTCACAATTTCCATGAAATCCTAAATCTCAAATACCAATATGATTCCCAGCCTAACCCCTGAAATGGGCCCAAAGGGGAACAGAAACAGATACCAAGAAATCTAAACACATAAGTTATCAGAAAGCTTATCTAACTCTCCTGGAGCAGTAGGTAGGCACTAGCCCCTGAGAGAATGTGTGCAGGTTGGTAATGAAGCGGGGTCAGAAGGCAGCTTCACAAGCCTGCACTAAGCCCCGATTTGAAGAGTCGCTTCTCTCTCCTTCGGACGTAGAGTTTATCCATAAAGCGGCTGCATAATGAAATATACAAAGTTCCACATTCTGCAACTGGATTTTTTTAGAGGACTCCTGTTCCAGATCTACACTTTCTTGAAAGAATATTCTTAAGAGTGTCTCTAAGTGCCTATTCTATCTTTTCTCCTTACCTCATTTTCAGTCATGCAGTGCAAATGCAGATTTCTCCAATGTGCCACACAGGGTAAGAGATAGCGATAGTTTACAGGATTACAGTACAGATGGACACTGTCTGATTTAATTAATATAATTACATCTGTAAGAGAGACAAAATCAATAAGACACAAGATTGTTAAAGGCATTTTCTTTGACAATTTCTGCCCACATAGTTAGTAAAAGCATTAAAACTATTTAGCAGAGACAACATAACAAAACTCTAAACTGAAAATGTTTTAATCTGGCAGTGCACTACAAAATGACTGCAGAACAGTCAAGTGTGGACAGCAAGGAATTCCTCGTCCCCATGTGACACTCCCACAACTGTGGCTCTCTAGAGATGGCAATGCAGGTACAGGATAAGCAAAAAGAACATCCTTCTGGGTGTTTTGCAAAAGTGCTGCACAGTCAAATCTCTGGTACTAAACTCAGCTGTGTACTTCACTTCAGAGATAAATTCCAAATGGACACTCCACAGCCTAAAGCAAGTGAGGCAGGAAAACAGTAGCGAATATGTCCAGTGGCTAGTTCTCCTACAGACGTCAGTGTCTGAAGCTCTTGGCTGCTGGCTCACTGGGCTCAAGGGACATTGTTAGCTTTGGGAAGGGTTATTGTGTACAGGGGTGAACTCTATACACAGGAAAGGCTGGAAGGAAGGAAGTAGAGGCAGGTGGACAGGGCTTCTAGAAATAGATCAGCAGCTCACAGATTTAAGGACTGACCACCCAGGGGTGGGTCAAATAAATAAAGCAACCCAGGAATGCAAGTAAACTCAGAAAACTAAAAGAAGAGCCATGGAACAGGGCAGGACTTTTAAAGCATTTGAATACTGAGAAAGAAAGCAGTCATAACTTCCAAAAGAAAAGCAGAGGCTCCATCCCATGGGTCCTCAGAGAGCAGACCATTAAGAAGATGACATAGGTAAGTTGCTGGAGGAGGTGGCTGAGGCAGAAGGTGTAGGGTGATGCCAACACAGTAATACAGTGTGACAAAACATAATCCATAAAAACATGAGCCCAATCAATACTGACCATAGCTGACCATACTGCTGGGTGCCTCTTGAAATAAAGTTCCATGCTGGTGGCCTTTTAAACCACTCTGAGCTACACACCTGGTCAGACCCAAGATGTTCTAGGGAACACAGTATGGAGCAGCTTCTTCACTGTTGACTGTTGGGTAGGCCTTAGAGTCCAACAATGGTGGCAAGGGGTGGGAAAGGGGCCCCCTCTCATCTGTCGGCTTTCCTTACATAGGCCCTCTAAAAGCGCCCTGCCCTAAATCACATGTACCTCGCCTGCTGAGGAGGGAAGAATTCTGATGTCACTTAGTGAGCCCAAGACTTTCTGTGTAGAATATACTCTAATACAGCAAAGACTTAAAAGGAAATATTACAACAGTTACTGTATCTAATTAAACGCTCTCAGGATTTCTTAGGGCTGCTGTCGTCACTGTGAATAACGTTTAATAGAGTACATAGTCAGGTAAGAGAATTGGATAAGATGTAGACTATTTTAAAAGTTTCTTTTAAAAATTAAGTCCTTCGTGTTGGCCTCTTTTTCTCTCACATAATAATTAGAGACTGAAATGTAGAAGCGTAAATCTGGTGATCTCAGCTTTCCAACTACTTGAATTTAAAAGAGAAATTTATTATTTTGAAGAAAATGCTCATTTCATAAGCACCCTCTGTACCAGCTGACAGAATAGACAAAGAAAAAAATAGTGCACACCCTTGAGGATTTAAATCATTTCCTTAATTCAGTACTACAATGTCCTTAGCAATCTTGATTGCAGTGAAATGTGTGGCCGGTATAAGCACCTGTCTTTTTATAACTCTTTAAATGAACTGCCAAGATGAAGTCTTTCCAAACCAATAGATGCTATACAGTGTAAGGAAACTTTTTAAAAAAAATAAAAATCTGAAACTGTATTTGAATTGAGAAGAATTTAATAACAGAAATAATTTCAGCTTCTTTCTGCACTTCTGAAAAAGAACAAAACCTTAAATCATTCCACAGGGATAGATACTATTAAAGAATTAGATACTCCTATTCTGTAGACAGATACTACAGAAGAATTTTCACATATAAACCAGGGTTTCCCAACCTCAGCACTACTGACAGTTTGGACCAGATCATTCTTTGTTGTAGGGGGCTGCCCTATGCCTTGTGGGATGTTTAGAAGCATCACTGGCCTCCACCCACTCTGCCTAGTAGTGACAATAAAAAATGTCTTCAAATGTTGGCAAATGTCTCCGGGAGGATAAAACTAACCCCAGTTGAGGGTCACTGTACCAGATCCTCACAGTAATATTATATCAACATCAGATGTTTGCTTTCATGCGTCCCCCAGCTGCTTCACAAGAGCTTTCTGTCTCTTGTCCAATTTGATTTGTCTATTCCTGTGTCTCCTGACCCGTCTGGCAGACAAGTCATGATGCTAAGTATGTGATATCAGAGATAGCTCCTGGGCATCAGCCCACAGCAGCATCAACACAGGGTGAGTGTCTCAGGGCTGAGGAAAAGGGAATGTAAGCAGAAAGCCTTCATTGTAGTCATGGGCATCGTCATGAATTAAAGTCACACAGGAAACAATTCCCAAAGACAGAGCCGGACAAAGAGCCCTTGTTTCTAAGCTGAAGATCCACATGAAGTCTTCCTTGTAGGAGTATCCTGCAGGCTCATCTTTGACTCACAGCTGAAAGCGCTTTCACAGGACAATGCACATAATCTGACCTCCCACATGTACAGGCAGTAGGCAATTCAGAGGAAAACTAGTATCTTGTCAAGAAGATATAAAGCCAAACACTGATGCTTACTTTTTTCTCTAGAGAATTACCCAGTAAACATATTCTTGAAAACTACTTGTTGCTAGTCTCTGATCATCCAGCAGGTGACCTACAAGAGCATATTCCTTAATATATCAGCAAAGAAGCAATGTTTTTTATTAATGAAGAAGTACAAATTTATTGGGACTTCAGGCTATTTTAAATTTGATCATATGTTTCCATAAAAAGACCATGAAAAAGGATCTGAAGAAAAATAATCGCTATTTCTTTTTCACACAGAGTTTACCAATATATACTTACCATCTAGAACTTCTTCAGAAAACCCTGTTTTCTCAAAATCACTGGTATTCTGATTGTACAAGCCAAACAGAAGATAATTTGCCAGCTCTCTGCAGCCTTCATTGTACCTACTATCGATTCCTGCAAGACAAAGAAGACTCTGATCAGCTGTACTATGGAGAGCAAATGAGCCCAAATAGTTTGCCCCTGCTCAGCAAAACCCTGATGAGTAAGTAAAAGGCAACAACCTAGACCAGTTTGTACCAGAAACCAAACTAAGCACCTCTCTGTGAAAGAAGCAGGTCTCAGCATCAAGTACCCTTACTTGGATTCAAGAGAGAGTTAAAGAGCACAGATTATTGAAACTGCTAATTGCCAAAAAGCAATTTTTGAGGACAGAAGAAATCAGAAAATATAATCTAAGTCCTGTCATGGCTGGTTAAAGATTTTGAAACATTTTCATTTGGAATAGGGATAGATGTCAGGAAAATATTACTTCTTAAAAAGACCTTTACTAAAACATGTGGGCTCAACTAAAGGAGAATTAAGGTGGTTTGAAACAAACTTAAAGAAGTGAAGAGGACAAGTGACTGGACCCACACATACCTAAAATTTCACAAATATTTATTAGGTCTAAGGCACTGTGCTGAGTACCAGAGTGTGTGCTGGGCCTACAAATGGCCCTCATGAAGTTCACAGTCCATTGGGTTGGTTCAGAGATAAATAAAAAGGAAATGAAATGACAACTGCCTTCACTACTGCCTTTCAATGCCATAGACACATATACTACCTGGTTCCTGGGTATCTGTGAAGGCCCAGAGCTAACGGATGTGTTAAGGGCAGGAGTCAGTGTCTGTGTGAGACTAAGAAGGAGGAGTTGTGGCAGAAGGAACTCCAAGAATGATAATATGGCTGGAGCCTGGGAAAAAGAACTGCCAATGCTCATTCAGACCAGTGAAAAGTAACGCTCATTCAGAGCAGAGAGGTCTCAAGACTGCCTATGTCAGAGGACTTCTAATATGGGAGGACTCCTTTCTCAGCTGCGATAAAAGCAGCACAGTGCTGTTCTTTCTTTTCCAACAATTAAATGAAGGGAAGGGTGAAAAAAGAAGCAAAAGCAGGAATAGCCTGGCTCATAATGCCAACAGTTGAAAGGACTATGAAGTTAAAAATAACGAGTGGATTGGATAGGCCTAGTCTTAGCATGTCCCCTTCAAAGGGTTCCAGTTACATAAATTGCCGCATAAATTGCTAACATTAAAAGACTTTACCATGTAAAATTAAAGGTAAAAGAAACTATATGTAAGCACTGTGCTCTAATTGATAAAGTTGTTTCCCATAGGGTATTATGGGTTAACAAATCTGATACTACTATACAGGTATACTGGAATTAAATGGATGGTAAATGGTAGGTGCCATGTTTCTCACTGGTGGAATGGAAGTTTATAGATAAGATAGAAGAGGAGGCCCTAGCTGGTTTGGCTCCGTGGATAGTGAGCATCAACCTGCAAATATAAGGTTCACTGGCAAGAGGTTCACTCTCCTTCTCTTTTCCTCTCTGAAATTAAATAAATAAATAGAGACTAGAATGACCCATATGGTAATGGGTTAGAGCTAAGGACATTAATATAAATTCATATTTAACTTAATTCAAATGCAGATGATTACATAACATTTACAGACGTGTGTATACACACAAGTTAATGTATACACATATATTTCCTTACTCTGTCAGCTGAGAGGGCCTAGAAGCAATGATATCCCAGCAGAAATTAGTACACTCAGATTGGTTTTAAATACCATTCTCCAGTAAAAGAAACCAGGGCTCCTTAGAGAAATGGTCAATTTTAGGACTGGATCAGGAACTACGCTCAATAAGCCTGGAGCATCTAGAGTGCCAGAAAGTACAAAAGTATTAAACAAATGACTTTAGAGGGAGTGTATCAAAGGGAGGGACATAGACACAGGAGCCAACTGAAAGAGCTCCAAATGGCCAAAGCTGGAACTTGAAGTAGGAAGTAGTAGAGGATTATAACTCAAACTATAAAATAAATATCCACGAGTCCATACTGATACAAATGAGTGTGTAATAAATAAATGTGGGAGAAGAGACAAATCTCCCATACAGAAGAATTTCAATAATTTATGTAAATACTCCCATCGCAGGCTCCTTAAGAGTGCTACATAGTGACCTTCCGAAGAGGACATAGGAAAGGAGAGCTGGAGAGAGTACTTCATAGTGCAGAACCTGGAAACACTACCTTAGCCAGGTGATCAAGGCTAATAGAAACAGTGAAAAGTCATGCTGATAGTATGTATCCTTGATATCATGAGATGAAGATGGCATGTTACTGTACTCGTCTTCCACCCAAAACTCTTAACCCCATTCTAATCAGGAGAAAGATAAGAAAAACCCTATTAGAGAGACATGCTACTTGACTAGCACTCCTGAAAACTGTCAAGGTCATCAACAAGGAAAGTCTGAGAAACTGTTACAGTCAATAGGAGCTTGAGAAGACATGGCAACTAATTTAACATGGTATCTTGGACCTGGGATCTTGGAATAGAAAAAGATTCTCTCTCATCACTGATGTTTCTCTCTCTCTCTCTCTCTTTCTCTCTCTCTTTTTCCCTTCTTCTCCTCGAAATAAAAACACATTAAAAAAAAAAGAATATACAAGTCTCAAGGGTTTGAGCAAAAAAGGAAAAAAAGGAGAAAGAACTCATTGACATGGAGTGTGGTGACTGGGGGGCTGGGAGTGGTTGAAGAGATAAATGGTGATGAGAAAAAAAACAATAAAGGGAAAAAAATACAAGTTTCCTAAGTGATACTTTCACATAAAGTTCCGTCCTGAAGGTTTACTTTTTACCTCCATTTCACATCCAGCTTCAAACACATCAATTTCTGCAACATTGTAGTATTCCATATTCAAGTAGTCAATCTGATATTTAAAAAACTCTAAGATAATATGGTCAAGTGAAAATTTTAAAAATTAGGTTAACAACAATATGCATAAAATGTTCCCATTTGTGTTAAAAAAAAAAAAAGGAACAGTTGACAGTGTTATCTCTGGAGAGTGGGAGTGGTATCTGGGATGGTTAGGAAGCTCTGTTCATTATTACTCGTGTATTGTCTTAATTTTTAAATTATATGATATATTTTCATAATAAAAAATTTTAAAGAACAAATAAGTGACTAATTTTGCCACTCTGTAGCCCTGAGAAAGTCTGTTTAATCTCCTAAAATCTCAGTTTCCTCTTATGTAAAAAAAAAAAAAAAAAAAAAGGGACAACACTGCTTCCTTGTAAGTTTGCTGTAAGGAGAAATGAGGTAATAATGTACAAAGTGCCTGCTCTGTGGTAGGTACTCCCTATCTTACTGATATCTCACCCAACCTCATTTAAACAGCAACAGATTTCAAGGGAACAAGAGCAGGGGACACTAACCCACAGCTGATGTCACAATGATACTATTTCAGTATCTTCCTGTGAACAGAAGCCAATTTGCCCCAGCCCTGAGTCCCACCTTATTAAAAGCACTGACCTAGAATGCAGAGGATCCCATCGGGTCGAGACTTGCTGCTCTGGGTTAGGATGCTCTGAACCTGGCGGATTCGGCTGCAGCTGCAACAAGAACAGAAGTCAACTCCCTCAGTATCAGCAAATGAAGGCATGAGGAGGAATGACTGCTAGGGATGGAAACTGGTCCTTGTCTGGTTTTGGTATCAAAACCACAAAATGAATAGGGAAATGTTCCCTTCTCTTCTATTTTCCAGAAGTGATTATGCAGAATTGGTCAGAGGACTAAGTCTGAACTGCTGATTACAAACTGGATGGTCAGTGGCTCTCTGGCTCATCGGAGGATGGAGCCAATGGCCTTCTCATGGTCAATGCTGGACAATACTGGGACTCAGCAGCTTAGCAGAAAGACCTCCAAATGACTTATTTCTGAGGATGACTGAAGAATTTCCACACTGATTTGTCCTAACTGTGGAACTCACCAATTTGTCAAAACCAAACACAAGAGACCAGGCAGATAAAAACAAATAAAAAAACTGGTATAAAGACCTAAACCAAGCTCTGATTCACCATCACAACTCTACCCATAGAGTGTCACCACTGGCTACTTGCTCCCATTTTGGTGCAGATCTATTTTTCCTTTGGCCTTAGGAATAGCCCTCTTCCTAAACAAAGCACAAGGAGAGGCACTCCCAGACATTAATATCACTTCTAAGGACCCATGCTCCCATACCAATCCCTCCTCCTTACCAGCAGTGCTAGAGAGAGGTGCTCAATTTCCTGTTCAAGAATGATTTTTCTACTGGGTCTTTCCGCTCCCTCCTCCCAACCTCCCCATCACTTCCAGGTTCAGGAACTACCTCCATTATTAAGTCCCTAACACGAATGTAATTAATTTTCCCCTACAGTCAATATATTTCCAGCCCTATCACATCGTTATTAACTAAGATTCTCCACAAGCCAACTACACTAACTGTTCTATCCATGACAACCAGATTGCATCCCCAACCCTCACTGAGTCTTGTCTGGTACACTGCCCTACACTCACCTAAGCAACAATATTTCTAGCCAACAATACTAATTCCCTTCCCAGATTCCTTTTCTCCTCTGGATTCTTTCTGATATTCCCATGGCCCAAGTCATCCACTCCATGATTTAGTGATCATTAGCACTGTCTTCCCTCAAGATCTCCACAATCTTCCATGTAATACCAAAACCATGTAAAGATATTACTAAGAAAAATAAACAAAAAAACCCAACAGACCAATATCTATCATGAATATAGATGTAAAAACCTTAATAAACTACCAGCAAGTAGAACTTAAAAACATACAGAAAGAATTACAGCAGGTCCTCAAATAACACTATTATAAAACTGATGAGAAAAAAAAATCAATTCCCAGCCAGGACCTCTATATGTGTGGAATATGCATGTTCTCTCCAAGTCTGAGTGGGTTTTCTCTGGGTACTCCATTTCCTTCCAAACCAAAGATGTGTACACTAGGTGAGCTGGTGTGTCTAATTTGTCCCAGTCTGTAGGTGTTGGTATGTGCATGGTGTAGCCTGGTATGCAAGGGTGTCTTGTCCAGCGTTGGTCCCTGCCTGTGCCCTGAGCTGCCAGGAGAGATTCCAGCCACCTGCAACCCTGGACTGAAATAAGTGGATTAGAAATTAATTACTTTACTTGTTTTTATTTATCTTTCTTAAATGTATGTATAGCTCACATTTACTTCAATGTTTAATATTAGAAGTGTGTTGAGTCTTTATTTGCAAGTTTGGTGGTTTTTGGTGACTAGAAATCTACCAAAGGACTTTAACTCTTGTTTTTATAAATTAGCCTATGGTAAAATTAGTCTTGTAAGTTGCAGTTTCCAAGACCCTATCATTGATGCTAAGTGCGGACTTCCTTTATACACCATGACCAAAAGGGGGTTTATCCCAGAGATGCAGGCAGGGTTGGTTCATATGGGTAGATCGAACAAATTAATCCAACCATTATGAAAAGCCTAAGAAGAAGAAGAAAAAAACCCTCACACAACCATATTACTGATATAGAAAAATCATTTGACAAAATTTAATACCCATTTATAATAAAAACACTCAGAAAACTAGGAACAGACAAGTTTCCTCAACTTGATAATGTATGTCTACAAAAACTGTCAAAGCAAAGTTTTGGATTACACTTAATGGTGAGACAAGTTTTTCCTCTAAAATGAGAAACAAGAAAAGGATGTCTGCTCTCACCACTCCTATTCAACAGAACACGGGAAGTTCTAGCCAATGTAATAAGGCAAGAAAATAAAAGGCATACAGATTGAAAATAAAGTAGGGAATATCACAAACTCTACAAAAAAACTTTTGGAACTCATAAGTGAGTTCAACAAGTTTGCAAGATCACTATGTAAAAATCAATTGTATTTCTACATAAAAACAATGAACACATGAAAACCAATATTAAAACTACAATGTTATTTAAATAAAAATCTAACAAAACATGCATAAAACTTATAAACTACTTACTACAAAACACTGATAAAGGAAATCAGAGAATATTTAAGTAAATGGAGAGACATAATGTGTTCATGACTTGAAAAATTCAACATAATGTAGATGTCCATTCTCTCCAAATTAATATACAGGATTAACATAACTCATATCAAAATCCCAACAGATTTTTTTGTAGACATAGACAAAATAACTCTAAAACTTAGATGAAAAGGCAAAGGAACTAGAATAGCTAAAACAATTTTTTTTTGGGGGAGAACCAAGAGGAAGGAATCACTCTATATAATGCCAAGACTTAGCTAAAGTAATCAAGACTGAGTGGTATTGGTTGAGAGATAGACACATAGCCAAATGGAACAGTACAGAGCAGCCATAAATAGACCCAGACAAATATAGCCAACTAATTTAGGGCAAAGTTTCAAAAGCAATTCAATGAAAGAAGGATAGTCTTCTCAATAAATGGTGTTGAAGCAAATGGATATCCATAGACAAAAACATGAACCTCAACCTAAACCTTATACCTTACACAAAAATTAACTCAAAATAGATCATACATTTAAATTTTTTAAATGTAAAAGTATAAAATCTTTAGAAAAAAAATATTTAGGATTCAGGGTTTGATGAATTTCTTTCTTAGACTTAATACCAAAAATATGAACCATAAAAGAAAAATATGATACATTAGACTTCATCAAAATTTTAAATGTTGCTTTATGAAAGATCCTGTTGAAAGAATGAAAAGACAAGCTAAGCCCTAGCTGGCTCAGTGGATAGAGCGTCAGACTGTGGACTGAAGGGTCCCAGGTTCGATTCTGTTCAAGGGCACATGCTGGGTTGCAGGCTCGATCCCTAGTTGGGGACATGCAGGAGGCAGCTGATCGGTGATTCTCTCTCATCATTGATGTTTCTAGCTCTCTCTCCCTCTCCCTTCCTCTCTGAAATCAGTAATATATACATTGTACCATATACAAGCTAAGATTGGGAGAACATATTTGCAAATCACATATCTGACAATAAAATACATAAATTAAGAACTCTCAAAATTCAACAGTAAAAAATATACAATTAGAAAATAGGTAATAAACATGAAGGAACATTTCTTCAAAGAGGACACAGAAATGGCAAATGAAAACGTTCACCACCATTATCCATTAGGGAAATGCAAATTAAAATCAGAATGAGCTATTACTACACACCTATTAGAGAAGCTGAAATAAAAATGACAATACCAAAATTCTGGTGAAGATTCAGAGAAATTGAATCATTTTTTGGAAAGAAATTAAAATTAAGGAAGATAGATACTCTGGTCCGGTGGCCCTCGGTTGTCGGGTTTTGTGCACTCTCGGACAGAAATCTTCATGAGGATGAAGCTCGTGAGAATTTTGATGAAATTGAGTCATGAAACTATAACCATCGAGTTAAAGAATGGAACACAGGTCCATGGAACAATCACGGGTGTAGATGTCAGCATGAATACTCATCTTAAAGCTGTGAAAATGACCCTGAAGAACCGAGAACCTGTAGAGCTGGAAACACTGAGTATTCGTGGAAATAATATTAGATATTTTATTCTGCCAGACACCTTATCTTTGGATATACTACTTGTGGATGTTGAACCGAAGGTGAAATCAAAGAAAAGAGAAGCAGTGCAGGAAGAGGCCGAGGAAGAGGAAGAGGGGGGGTCCTAGGCGATAATGTCTTTCAAGATTACTGTTTCAAAGTGATATGTGATTTGGGATATTTTTTGTACAGGTTTTGTTTGTTTATGTCAGTTTTTAATAAACATAAATGTAGGCCAGTTGTCTATTGGTTAAAAAAATAATAAAATAAAATAAAACGAAGGAAGATAGTAACAATGGAAATACATACGTGTTCATAAATAGGAAGACTTAATATTATTAAACTGCCAATACTATACAAAGAAATCTATAGCAATCTCTATCAAAATCTCAAGGTCGTTTTTGCAGAAATAAAACAATTCATCCTAAAATTCATATGACCTCTCAAGGAACCCAGAATAGCCAAAACAATATTGAAAAAGGACAAAGATGGAGGACACACTTCCCGATTTCAAAAGTTACTACAAAGCTACAGTAATCAAAGCAGCACTGGCCGGTGTGGCTTAGTGGGTTGGAGTGTCACCCCTCCCTCTGAAATCAGTAAACATGTCCTCAGGTAAGGATTTTTAAAAAAAATTTTTAAAAGGCAGTGTGGTACTGGCAACTTTTGACCAGGGTACCAAAACCATTTATTGAAAAAGTACAGTTTTTTCAAAAAATGGTTTTGAGAAAACTGTATATCCACATGCAAAAAGAATGAAGCCTTACCTTACACCATATATACAAAATTTAATTTAAGATAGAATAAAGAGTCTTGGCCAGTTGGATGAACATAGACCTATTCAATAAATGGTGTCAGAGCAAAAAGTCGCTGGTTCAGGATCAGGGTACACACTTGGGTTGGGGCTCAATATCCAGTAGGC
>PVJC01033149.1:0-19520 GCA_004026665.1 Murina feae | reverse complement strand
CTTGGCAGCTCCCCAGACCCCTTGGCGGCACCGGGAAGTGGGAAAGGAAGGCAGCAGGGGACGGGTGAGTGGGAAAGAGTTGGCGGCCTGCTTGGCGGCTTCCCAGGTCCCTTCCAGGGATCAGGGAGCAGGAAAAGGCTGGCCTGACCACAAGGCGGGGTTTTCCCTGCTTTCTGGTGGCTGGAGGAAGGTGGGCAGTAGGCAAGCTTGGGAGGTAGGCAGCACCCAGCCTTGGTCACAGCTCAAAAAAGAGAACAACATGCAGGGGAGGGCAAGAGTCTGAGAGATCAACATAGAGGGGGTGCTTGCTCCAAGCCTGGGGGCAGGCCCCCGGCAGGTAGACACACACAGGAGGACTGCTCCGAGCCTTAGATGCGCCTGGGGGCAGGTCCTCAGTGGTGACACACACACACACACACACACATACACACACACACAAAAGGCACCTGGCAGACTGGGGCCATCATAGGACATCCACTGAGGGGTCCCAGACTGTGAGAAGGCACAGGCTGGGCTGAGGGACTCCCTCCACCCCGAGTGCACAAATTTTTGTGCACCGGGCCCTTAGTATATTTATATTTTTGGATTGTAAAATTTATTTATTATTTTATGACCCAGCATAAGCTCCATCATTGTTAATTATCATTGGACAATAGAGGAAAAATGCATATTCTGCAGTAATTGCACATAATCTTCTATAATCTCAGTCAGAAAAATGTGGTTTAGAGTATTATTCAGATACTCCACAACCTGAGTAATTTCTTTTCTATTTATTCTATCAATTACTAAGAAAAGAGGATTAAAATATTATTGTGCATTCCTCTTCTATATAATCAGCTATTCATATATTTTGAATTTTTTTGTTTGGTGCATACAATTTTAACTATTTTTTTGTCTACCTTTTACTTTTATGGTATCTGCTTCTTTTTCTTTAATAATATATTTCTAGCCTTGAAGTATATTTTGTCTGATATTAATAGAAGCAAACTAACCTTATGGTTAGTGTTTACCTAACATTTTATTTTCATTTAATTATTTTAAACCTGTGCCTTTTTATTTAAAGCTCATGTCTTGTTGGAAGACTATATTTTGCGTTTTGATCCAGTCTGACAAATCATGCATTTAATTGGAGTGTGTCAGCTCATTTATTTTATAATATTTAAATGATTTTATTTCGGTCTACCATTTTGTTGTATTTTCTATAAAGCACATCTATTATTTTCTTTTATGACTTCTTTTTTATGTGAATAAAATTGGTATTACATTGAATTTTATTTTCTGTATTGTCTTTTTGGCTATGCCTCTTTGCTTTATTTTAAATGTTTGCTCTGGTGAGTACCATCTATATTTTAACATAACCACAATTGAACTAAGATTTGCATTGTACCACATCAAATAAAACGTAGGGAGTTGCAGCAGTATAATTTCATTTACCAAACCCAGTATGCTACTATTCATTCCAGTCTAATGATTTTTCCTTTAGCATTTCAAGAGTGCAATTGTGCTAAGGAAAATTTTCTCACCTTTTGATTCACTGGAGGATACTTTCATTTCACCTTAATTGTTGAATAAGACTTTTTTTTTTTTTTTTTTTTTTTACTGTATTGGCTTCTGCATTGACTGTTTTTGTTTTAACAATACTTGCCTACTACTCCTGGCCTCCAGCGTTTCTGATTGGAAAGGCCAGTAATGTCATGATTTTCATCATGTATGCAGTGCATCAGTTGTCTATGCTGCTTTTAAGAATTTGTTGTTATCTTTGGTTTTTGATAATTTGACTGATATTTTTAGGTGTGGTTTTCTTTGCGCTCATATTACTTCAAGATTTTTTAGTTTTTTAAATCTATGAGTTCATATTTATCACCATATTTGAGAAATTGTTGTCATTATTTACTCCATTAAAATATTATTTTTCCCATCTTTTGAAATTTCAAGTAGCACTTGATATTTTCCCAGTTGTCATTGATGTATGTTTTCTCACTTTAAAAATGATTTTCTCTGTTATTCTGATTGAACAATTTCTATTGTCAGCTTCACTGACCACCTCCTTTGCAGTCTAGAATGTAATTTTTATTCCATCTTCTAAATTTCTTTTTAAACATTTATGCTTTCAAATTCTAGATTTTGCTGTGTTTTCCCCCCTTAGTTTTCATGTCTCTACTCAGATTGCACATGTTTCTAATAATTTTGACCTATTTTCTATTAAGTATAAAAGCATATTTATAATAGCTGCTTTAAAATCCATGCCTGCTGATTCTAAATATCTAGATTATCTCAGGGTTGGTTTCTATTGATTCCTTTTTATCTTGATTCTGGGTCATAGTTCTTTGTTTCTACTCACGTAAAAATAATTTTTTATTGTACACTAGACATTGTGGGTGACTATTCTAGGAGGAGTTAATTTGGTTGGGACAATGTCTAAACGCTGTTTCTGCTATGTTAGCAGCAACTGAAATCTCTGTTCAGTTAACTCAAACTTCCATTTGTCCCTGATTTTGACCAACTAAGAATTTCCTTCATAATGTGTGATTCTGGGGTCATCCAACAAACTGCCTGTAATTGTCACACATATTTTTTATATCCCCCAGCTATGGCTCTTTATTAAGGAGTATGTCTCCTCATACTGCTATTGTTCTAAATCCTCTGACTTTTCAAGCCAGAAAAAATACATCATTATACTTCAAGTTTAGATGCATTGTCCACAAGAAGTAAGTTATATCTCAGGCTACATAAATGAAACAATATAAAATTGCTAGATAAATTCAAATCTCATCCAGCTTTTGCCTTTTAGTGATTGACTTTCCATTTCCTTAAATAATTTTGTTGATCCTCCAATACTCTCAAATACATTTAAAAATTATGTTGTTGAGAGTTTATAATTAATATCTCTCAGAGGATTAGTCCAATACAGACTAGAAATATAGATCAATTAACTTCAAAAGTAATGTGAGCCCAGCAGGCATGGCTCAGTGGTTGAGCATCAACCTATAAATCAGAAGGTCGCTGTTTGATTCCCAGTCAGGGCACATGCCCAGGTTACAGACTCGATCCCCTTTATGGAGTGTGGAGGAGGCAGCCTATCGATAATTTTCTCTCATTGATGTTTCTATCTCTCTTCCCCTCTTCCTTCCTCTCTGAAATCAATAAAAAAAAATTTTGAAAAAGTAATGTGAAACAAAAACATTACTAAGCAAACGAAAGGTAAGAGAAAGTGATACCAGTAAATCTGCACCTATTTAATGCTAAAAGGTATTTCTCAGGTAGAAAGAAAACTGCCACAGATAGAAAATACAAATGTGTCATAAATAACAACAATGAAAAAGAAAAATATAGATTAGATATGCCTAAAAACTGTGTGAAACAATTTACTAAATACTAGGAATCACTAGAATATGTGCAAATTTAAAATGTATGGTAACAATAACATAACAGAAAAAAAGGAAGTCAGTGGAGCTAGTACATCAAGATCCTAGAACTTAGGCCAGACTCAGTCAACAGAGCCTTGGCTTGCGGACCAAAGGATGCAGGTTCCTCTCCAGGCTAGGCCTGGTCAGGGTGCATGCAGGAGGCAACCAATCCACGTGTTTCTCTCACATTGGTATTACTCTCTGTCTTTCCTTCCCTTCCACTCTCTTTAAAAATAAACAGAAAAATATCCTTGGGTGAGGATTAAAACACACACACACACACACAACAACAACAAAAAAGTTAATGGGAAATTGCCAAATGTTTGGATATTAGGTTTTATATTTATAAATCGTTATGGAAAACATCATGTTCAGCAACCGTACTGTGGTAATCAGTTAGACAGACATGACCAAAGCAAGGATGATGGGGCAGAAACAGAAGGTTATCAAGATGGAAAGCCCTGGATGTCTAGCAAGGGACAATCAATTGTAGGGCAGGATCTCTTCCCCTGGAGGACCTTTCCTCCCCTTGCATATCACTGGTCAAAAGATT
Organism: Murina feae; assembly: GCA_004026665.1. Classification (NCBI taxonomy): domain Eukaryota; kingdom Metazoa; phylum Chordata; class Mammalia; order Chiroptera; family Vespertilionidae; genus Murina; species Murina feae. Next base: position 15,560 of record PVJC01033149.1, on the reverse strand, counting down.
TGAACCCCCTGACTTTTCCTCCCTAGAGATAATATTTAGGCCTCAGTTGTATTTCAGCTCCAGGCCCAGAAAAGCAGCAAAAGCAGACAAGCAATGGCATGGCTGACCTCAAGACCAGCTGCATTGACTAATACCCCCTGCCTGGGGACCAACCAGTCAATCAGTGGAGACCTAGACCCTGAAAAGACACACCTGGAAAACTGTTGAATATTCTATTGAGATCTTCACTTGAGACCTCCCCTAAAATCTCCTCCCTTAAAACCCATAGGAAGGACGACCCAGTGCACTCTCCCTCCAGGAGCACATCTATAACCTCCTTCCTCCTTTCCATCCCCCTTCCCCCTGGGCACATAAGCATTACCTTCCTTACTCCCAAGCCCACAGGGTTCTTCTTTTGCTTCTGTAACTTATTTCCTAAGCCCATTTCTTCTACAAATTACTTCTTCTACCGCCATGATTTTGTAAATAAATGATCTCTTATAGTTTGAGTCTTGGCTCTGAATTCTTTCCTAGCCAGAACTCAAGTACCAAGGTTGCTGAATCCAGGTTTGGTCTGAACCCAAGGGCCTAACACCTGGTGTCCTTCTTGAAGCCCACATTATTCTGAAAAAAAGAACTCCTTCTATTAACCGTCACCACAAATCCCCAGGGGATAAGTCAACTAGAGGTCACTCTGACAATGCTTTCAGTTCAGATAATGATATTTTTAATGTATTTCCACAGAAATAATTTTTAGAAATGATGTAAAAACATGCCAAGAGCTGCTTTTTCTTTCCGATTTAATTACGTCATAGGTGTGCTCTTAAGAAGTATTAATTATCCTGATATACAACCTGTTACTGTTCAAAGTGACTTCCAACTCCTGTAAAAAACAAACAAATGAGCAAACAAAACCTTTTAGGCAAAGAGATGGAAGAACTGTCACTTGGAAATGGTCTGGACGAAATATTGATGCAGCACTTGTATGTGCTGCACTGAACTTCTTATGCTGTTTTGACCCAATAACCTCCCTGAGATGTGGAGATAATCCCTGAGTTGTAAAGCTGTATCTTCCCCTACAATCATTTATTTAGATACCAAATCATTTATTTAGATCCAGGATCCTTCCCATTATATTCCAAAGAGACTCTTGCAAGGAGAGGAGGGAAGGCTATCTCTGTCTTGTCCATAATGCCAAATTTATTTTTTTGATCCTCAACTACAATAGATCCTGTTACATAGAGGATGATATCTGATTCTTCTCATGGGGATAAAAGTAGGAGAAAAGGGAAGCATAAGCAGTTATACTGTGTTAAATCAGACTAACTGACCATGTTCGAGAATCTTTGTGTTGGCATTCAGGATAGTATTAGTGATTATAGACATTAAAGACAAAACAAACTCCTTTTTCTTGCCTCTTTGTCTACTGTCAAAGGAGTCTAACATGGCAAAGAGCAGCCATGATCTTGACAGAGGGTCGCAATTAGTGGATCCTTACTGTGACACCTGGCAAAATCAACTTTTTTCAGAACTCTGTAAATTAGACAAATGTTTGAAACAACTGGAGGATACATTATTCAAGAAAACACCAGGTTGATCTCACTAAGAAAAGTGAGGTTTAAAGAGTTAAAACAGACTCTATGCCCATTTCTTTATTCCCACTGTACAGTAGTGTTCAAAAACAATAGCCTGGCTAGTGAATGTGAAAACCAGCATCCCTGCAGCCCCTGGAAATGGCGTAGTGGTTTAGAATGCCCCACAGAGTTCCATCTGAGCGGATTCATCAATATGCACAGTTCTGTAGTTGAAAAGTCCAATAACTGACATTTTAGAGGGGATAAACAGTAGATTGAAACTGATACAAAAATAATGAAAACATGAACTTTGAGATAAGTCAATTGAGGTTATTCAATCAAAGAAATGGAAAGGGGAAAAAAGAATGAAGAAAAATAAATAGAGCCTCAGGTTCCTACGACATACCATTGAGCATACTAACATAGGCTTAACTGGAGTTTCAAAAAAGGAGTAAAAAAAGAGCCAAATGGAATATTTATTTTCTTTTTATTTTTTAATCATCACCCAGGGCTATTTTTCCATTGGTTTTGAGAGAGAGTGGAAGAGAGGGAAAGACAGAGAGAAACACTGATGTGAGAGAAACACATCGATATGTTGCCTTCTGCACATGCCCTTGATCAGAACCCAGGACCGGGGAGGAGCCTGCAACAAAGGTACATGCCCTTGACCAGAATCAAACCTGGGACCCTTTGGTCCACAGGCCGACACTCTATCCACTAAGCCAAACCAGCTAGGGCTAGAACATTTAAATACATAATGGTAAAAATGAAACTCTCCAAATTTGATGAAAAACATTTATCTATCCATCAAAGAAGCTCAATTAACTCCAAAAAGGATAAACTAGAGAGACACATGTATACACATCTTGATGCAATGGACTAAAGTCAAAGACAAAATGGATACTGAAAGCAGCAGGAGAAGAGCAATGCATCATATATGAGAGATTCTCAATAAAATTAATAGCTGACTCACTATCAGATAACAGATACTAGATGTTAGTGGGATGATATATTCAAAGTGCTGAAAAAAATGCCATCCAATAATTCTGTATTCAGCAAAACTACCTTTCAAATTTGAAGGAGAAATTAAGACATACCTAGATAGACACAAAGTGAGACATTTCATCACTAGTAAGTCATTCAGAAAAGACACTAGACAATAACTGCATGGGAAGAAATAACAGTACTAGCTAAAGCAAATGCATATAAAGACATTATAAATGTATAGAATGTATTTTTCTTTTAATGCTTCAGTTCCATACAAATAAATAATTATAAAATCGTGTTGTTGGACTTAAGAGTGGTTAGAATACAACTGGCAGATAAAAGAAAGAGGGAATGACTACTAATGGATACAAGGTTTCTTTTGCAGGTAATAAAAATGTTCTAAAGTTAGGTAATGGTGATAATTGTACAACTTTGTGAATGTACTAAAATCCACTAAGTTGTATACTTTAAATATATTTTATTGATTTTTGTACAGAGAGGAAGAGAAAAGGGTAGGGAGTCAGTAACATCGATGAGAGAGAAACATCGATCAGCTGCCTCCTGCACACCCCCATCTGGGGATGTGCCTGCAACCAAGGTACATGCCCTTGACTGGAATTGAACCTGGGACCTTTGAGTCCACAGGCCGATGCTCCATCCACTGAGCCAAACTGGTCAGGGCCTAAGTTGTATACTTTAAAATGGTGGAGTTTTGTATGGTATGTGAATTATTCTTTCTAATAAAGATGGAATATGCTAATTGACCCTCACATTGTCATAAAGAAGGAGGCACCGGCACCCATAACCAATAAGGAGGGAATATGCTAATTGACTGCTATGCCCTCTAGGCAGGCCCAGCATGCCCAGCCTTGCTGGGTGCCTGGCTCTGGAGTCCCCCATTCCACTCAACCCGCCAGCCACACAGGGCCAGCCCTAGGTTCAGGTAACCAGGGCTGGCCGAGGCTTGCACTGCTGTCAGTGGCAGCAGCAGCAGCAGAGGTGTGATGGGGCAGCGCCTTCCCCTGATCACCAGGTCGCCTCCCACCCCTGAGGGCTCCCAGAGTGTGAGAGGGGGCAGGCCGGGCTGAGGGACTCCCTTCCAGTGTATGAATTTTCATGCACTGGGCCTCTAGTACCTTAATAAATCTGTTATAAAGAAACTATAATTAGCCATAAGAAATCTACATGAACATTTTAAAAGACTGGAATTGCTGATGATGTGAAGAGTCAAAGTCTTAGCCTGTGTTGACTTGAAAGTAGGAAATTAACTCTACTTCAAGGGAGTGATACAGAATAGAGTGTGTGTGTGTGTCCATACATGTGTGCCCGTGTGTGTGTGTGTGTGTGTGTGTGCCCATGTCTCTGTGTGTTTGTGAATGAGAGAGATATAATAAGTGAAGATGTAATAGAGTAGCAACAGGGCTTTGATTCTTCTAGGAAAATCATAACTTTTTTCCCTCAAAATCATTCACCTGCCTTCTACTCCCACCTTGCTGCCCCAGGAATGTTAACTCCCCTGTACTTCCGGTTTACTCATACATGGTCAAGCAGGCAACCAGGGAGAAAGTGAAAAGACATGATGCCCACATTATGGCTGTGGTGGGCCCTTCTACCATAGAAAGAGTTAACATGTTTACTTTATGACTGCATTTGTATAACGACAGATATTTTACTATTAAACCTTAAGACATTGACCTAAAAGTCTATTTTTTTCTCCTGATTTTAAAATAAGTTAAAATGTTTTTGTGGACTCCTATGGGCCTAGGCACTCTGCCTAATGGATAAGTCGGGCCTGGAAACGTGAGATCAGCGCATGGAGTTGGAGCCCCAGCAGAGTGAGTCTCCGGCACAGTGCCCTGGGTGAAGGGATGTGACAGGCAGGCATCAAGGGCATCTGCTAGCATCTGTCACATGAATATTATTTAAGTCAAATAGCATATCTTCTTATAACATCTTTCATAGAAAGTCATTTCTAAAATATTTGGCCTACTCTTCTAAATCACCAACTATATTTTACAACCAGGATGATATGTAATGAGATAAGGTTACATTACGAGACAAAATGATGCCCAATATTATTTTGTGACATTGTTTATCTACTAGTCTTTAAAAACTACAGAGAAAGTAATTTTATTTTTTATCTAGCAATACGAATCAATGCAGTAAAAGCAACCACACTGGAATAATGCCGATGCTGGTGGATAAGATAGCACCTATGCTGTCTGCTCCTTCCATGTGATTTTTAAGAAAAATGCACAGTGTTGCAATGGTCATAGTTTGACCCAAGTGTAATCCAATCTGTGAAATAGGGAAGTGCTTTGTAATAGAGTTTTACTGTAATTGTTTTGTCAGGTTATCAGTCTCATAGCTCTACACTGAAAAGGAGAGGTTTTTCCTGCTGCTTGCAGGCATAGAAGGTTGTGGAGGACCAAGTGTCTACCAGCTAAGGTGGCACTGCCCCAAGACGGGCTGAAATACCCAACACACAGACCCAGGAAGGATCCTTCCAATCACAGGCTAATGCAGGCAGAGTAAGAAATAATCAGCTCACTGGTGTTGATGGGGTGGGGAAAGGGGTTACAAGGAGAAAGGTAACTTCAGAAAAAGTTCATCCTGTACTGGAAGTTTTGAACTAAAAAGAAATGAACTTCACATGCTTTTGTTAAATTGTCCACCAGTTGCTATAAAATCATGAGAAGCCTCTGACAGTAAGGGAGGCAAACTCCTTTCAGGACAGATCTAACTTGGTGTGAAATCACCTGAGTATTAAGAAAATTTAACTGGATGTTGTCTGCTTCTTTCTCCTAAGTCAACCAAAAGTATTAGAGGTTAACAAATTTTAGATGAGAAAGGACTTTTGCCTTCATATTTTAGACATTGTTTCCACTGAGACATTTACTTTGTGAAGATAATTATATGATGAGTATACTTTACATTGTAAATGACATAACGGTTAAACCATAATTTAACCTATCTTAAAAATAAAAGGTAACTTTCTTTAAAATTTTGTAGCCATTCATATTTAGAATGATTAAAATCGCTGTAGGAGAAGTACTTAATTGCTCCTTTATTATAAAAATATGCAGAGAACAATAACTTCTTAAGAATAATCTAGCCCTGGCTGCTGTTGATCAGTGTTTAGAGCATTGGCTTTTGCACCAAAGGGTTGTGGGTTCTATTCCAGGTCAAGGGTACATACCCGGGTTACAGTCGGGGCATGTGCAGGAGGCAACTGATAGATAAATCTCTAACATCGATGCTTCTCTCTCTCTGCCCCTCCCTCCCTTACTTCCACTCTCTCTAAAAAAAATCAATGGAAAATTATACTTAAGTGAGGATTTCAAAAAATAAAAATATTAAATATTCAGATAATATTAAATATATATTAATGTGTATGTATTGGTAAGTACATGGCTAGGCTTCTGCTTTTAAACACATTCCACATTTAAACTTTCATTCAGAACTGAAGACACAGTTTATGAAATATATAACTTGATTCTCCAAGGATATTGATTATTAACATCTAGTATGAGGAAGGATAGATTTGTACTGCCTCTCAATAGTACAGATTCTTTGTTCTGTTTGGGATATACTAGGAATCTGCAGTCTACCAATCTTCTCAGTCTCTTTTAATTGAGAAAAAGGGAAGAAGAATATTATTTATCTTTATAGTTTAGGCAATATAAAGTCCATTTGTATTAAGAAATATACCCAACTCTCTAATTTGTTTCCTGTATCTCTGAGGCAAGAAGCATAGTAAACTGCATACCAACTTCCTAGCTGAGTTCTAGCTTATATTCTGCCAAAAAGTCACTTTCATAGACTTTAGAAATAGATGGAAAATAGAATTCATTTTTCTCCCACTGGAATTCATTTTTCCCCACCCCAGGCACAATGATTTGGGCTGAAAGCAAGGTTATACTGTCTTCCAGATATTTTCCTATGAGTTGATTAATTAGCTACTGCAGGTAAGTAGAATTAACAATGCTGGTTTCATACAATTTCTGCAACTTAAAGAAATTCTGAGATCATTATGAGCTTTTTCTGACATTGTTACCCTACACTTCCAAGGGCACTAAAATCAGCAAATTAAATGCCTTTGTGCCTGAGATATTTCTCTGGCAAGACTTTGACACACATTTAGCTTGTTAATAAAATGAAGGTTAACTACCTGTCTAAATTCTGGTGACTCTTAACTTACACACATACATACAGGTATGCAAGATTTCATCCCCATTTCAAGTCCCCTATGTTTACTAGTACTTATGGGTGTCCTTTTGGAGCTTAATATACTGTATTCCAAGAGTTTGTCCCCACATGTGATGATTAGACACTTTATTCTCAGGCACAGAAGCTATTCTTGTCATTGTGTCTGAGAATTCTCTAAACTCAGGGCAGGGGTGGGAAAGCCTATAGCTGGCCTTCTGAGTTAGAGTACAGAAGGCATAGTATCTTGGTCACAGTGGTACATAACTAGTACAAATTCTGCAATACTATAGATAAAAAGCAAAGGCTTCTGAGTGCTATAGGAGAACATATGCATTTCTTCATGCAGTTGGTGCCAGAGTCCAATATTTAAAAGACAATGGCTCTCTAGTATTATTACTAGGCATAAGAATCGCCAAAATTTCTATCTACTCTAATAAAAGAGTAATATGGAAATTAACTGTCTGTCCGAGATGTCTAACCGATGCCCACCAGCCAAGCCACACCCACCAGCCAATCAGAGGGCTATATGCAAATTAACCCAGCTAAGATGGAGGCAGGCAGCCACGGAGCAAGCAGCTGCGGGGGTGGGGCAGGCAGCACTTGCCTGCTTCCCGGTCCCCTTGCAGGGATCGGGGAGTAGGAAAGGCTGGCCCAGCCGCAAGGCAGTGAACAGGTGGGGTTTTCCCCACTTCCCAGTGGCTGGAGCAAGATGGGGAGTAGGCAAGCCTGGCAGGCAGGCAGCACACAGCCCTGGCCACAGCTCAAAAAGAACAACATGTAGGGGATGGCAGGAGTCTGAGCGATCAACACAGAGGGGTGCCTGCTCCAAGCCTCTATGGTGTGCATGGAGGTAGGCCCCCAGCAGGTAGACACACACAGGACGACTGCTCCGAGCCTCAGATGCAGCTGGGGGCAGGCCTCCAGTGGTGACACACACACTCACACACACATACACACACACACACACACAGCGCCTGCCAGACTGGGGCCATCAGTAGTACATCCACTGAGGGGTTCTGAACTGTGACAGGGAGCAGGCTTGGCTGAGGGATCCCCACCCTCCCCCCATGCATGAATTTCATGCACCGGGCCTCTAGTTAGAATAAAGATGAAGTCATATCATCAAGATGGCAACATGGAAGGTTCACAGAAAGAGCAACTAGCAACTATCTACAGATAAGACACTTTGTGAAAATCCCAAAACCTGGAGTTGGAGCTAAAAAAAAAACTCCCTTGGACCATAAAAGTTATGAAAAACTACAGTAGAAGGGTGAAAGGAGTGGTGTCACTTTCTGTCTGCATCACCACTTTCCCAGGCTGGTGCAGCATCACACTGAGGACCTAGAGTGTCTCCAATGGGGAAAAGAGAGCCCAAGGTGGACATCCAGCTTTCCCAGGATCACAGGATGATTTCAGAAGGTCTACTTAAGTATTGCCTCACAGGAATCATAGAAGGAGACCAGGGATCACAGCAACAAGTGCATAGATCTTGAAAGAATGCAATCCTCCTGGCTGTCGCATCCAAGCAGAGGTCCCAACCAATGGCTGTCCTCATCTGCATAGCTAAGCTGATGATCCCACCTGGCCAGTGATCCCTGTCAGCAGTTATGTTCAGCTTCGGTTACCAGCCTGCCAGCCATTGCAGCTATGGAGCTCATTCTAGATTCCTGACCGGACAAGGAAGTAAGTCACCAGCTCACCCAACCAGGAAGCCTGGTCAAAGATGCTAGGCAACTTCAGAGCACACCCTATGGTCCACCAGGGCAGAAGCAAGTCAGCATCCCTGCTGAGAAAGGCCGGAAGAGGAGATTGCACAGGTATCAATGAGAGGAAATGAAATTACCATTATGTAGAGATAGCTGTATCCCCATGTTCACCACAGCAATATTCACAATAGCCAACCTATATAAATAACAAGTGTCCATTCATGAATGAACAAATAAAGAAAATGTGGTATATATGCATACATGAAATATTACTCATCCAATAAATAGAGGGAATCCTGCCATTTGATGACATCATGCTAAGTAAAATAAGTAAGGCAGTGAACGACAAATACTGAATGATCTTATCTTTATGTGAAATCTAAAACAGCTGAACTCACAGAAACAAAAAATAGATTGGTGGTTGGCAGGGCCTGGGGAAAATAGTGAGAGGTTGATCAAAAGATACGTGCTTCCAGTATAAGGTAGAATATGTCCTTGAGGTATAATGTATAACATGCGACTATCATTAACAATACGATATTGTATACCTGAAAAATTGCTGAGAGTATATCTTAAATATTCTCACCACAATAACAAAATAAAAAGGTAATCACACAAGTGAAGGTATGTTAACTAATCTTATTGTGGTAATAATTGTGCAATATATATGGGTATCAAATCATCATATTGTACTGCTTAAACTTATATAATGTTTTATGTCGTTATGTCTGAATAAAGCTGAAAAAAGACAGAGAGGAGGCCAGATGACTTTTCCTCACCTGTCAAAGACTGTCAGGTCAGATTCAGTAATATGTTTGTTTTAAATAAATTATGTAGGTGATTCTGATTAATGTATTTCGCTTTTAAAAAATTATCTTAGCCCTAACCGCTTTAACTCAGTGGATAGAGCGTCAGCTGTGGACTGAGGGGTCTCAGGTTCAATTCTGGTCAAGGGCATGTACCTTGGTTGCAGGCACATTCCCAGTGGGGGGCGTGCAGGAGGCAGCTGATCGATGTTTCTCTCTCATCAATGTTTCATACTCTCTATCCCTCTCCCTTCCTCTCTGTAAAATATCAATAAAATATATTTTTAAAAAATTATCTTAAATCACTGATGGTAAAAAGCACTTTTCTTTACACATTTAAGGTTTTCTCTTGAACTAAACAAAGATCTTGGGAAGAACATGGTAATTGGAAACATTCACTATGCCCTTCAGAGAGTCCAAAGTTAACCTAGTGAGTAGAAAATTGGAATGTTATAGGCCAAGGATATTCCCACTATTAGCCTGAATTGGTTACCCTATAAAAAGATAAATGTTGCATGTAATTAGTCATTAAGTGGTGTATCATGATGTTAATGGCCTCCAATGAATTACCACCCCTATATCCTGATTCCTTTGCAATGTGATGTCACTGCTCTTCCCCTAGAGTCAATTTCTCTAAAATCTCCAATGTAGAATGTCTTCATCACTTGCTTTGACCAATAGAATGTTCCCATTTTGGAGATGATGAAACAAAGAATTTTAAGTAACTTGCTCAAGATTACATCATCAACCCTGACGGGTTTGGCTCAGTGGATAGAGCATCGGCCTGCAGACTCAAGGGTCCCAGGTTCAATTCTGGTCAAGGGAAGTACCTTGGTTGTGGGCACATCCCCAGGAGGGAGTGTGCAGGAGACAGCTGATCGATGTTTCTCTCTCATCCATGTTTCTAACTCTCTATCCCTCTCTCTTCCTCGCTGTAAAAAATCAATAAAATATATTTTTTTAAAAAGATTACATGATCAGTAAGGAGTAGAGCCAGGATTTAACCCCTGGCAGTATAGGTCCAAAGCTCATGTTCTAAATAAGTATACTAGATTGACATTAAAGGATTGAATCAGCATAGAAAACACCCAAACTAAATGATAGAGTTTCCTAATAAGAAATAGAAAGGAAAGAAAGCTTCAGTGAAGGAAGAATAGTGTGCCATTTTTCAAGTCTTATTCAAAGTTGTTTAAATTATTACCACCACTAGGTAAGGGTAAGATTTTTCAAAGCCTTTTATAATTGGATTGCTACTATTCTCTATGGTAAGAAATTTTGAATTATATAAATAGATTCCAATACTGGTAATCAAACTGATAAAAATGAAGAGTTAGCACAAGATAACAAGTGGTTTGAACTAGATTATAAGTCATTAAATACTACTGAGAAACCACTAGGGGAAATTGATTATATGAAACCAGAAGTAAAGGAGGACAGGTAAAGAATAATGTAATTATTGTTCACAAAATGTGAGAGTCAGTGAATACAATAAAACAAAGGGGTTTTATTGTTGTTATTATTTTGTTTATTGAGAGTGTGGTAAATAGAAAAAATAAGAATAACAAGAAAAAATGTACATTTCTAAGAAATGACTACCATTCAGAGAATTTTATTCAGAGAATTACTCTTAAAGTAACTATTTTTTAAAGGCACATTATTATGAAATCATCACTTACTATCTTATTCAGATGTAGTGGCTACATACGTGATGACCCTAAACAGGATGCAAACTAATATCTCTGTGTTGCAGAGTCTTCATGATGAGCAGCACAAATATAAGTGCTGGGGGGAAACAAGCCTCTGTAATATGCTACCATATCTCTCTTCTTATGGAAAGTTTGCCAGTATTAATTAATTAATTTGTTGACCAATGACAGTGTACTTGGCTGTATTTAGTTTATGCATGGATTTACATAAAATACATGATATGTAGTCTGTTTCTATTGGTTCAAAGATTACAATGGGAAGAGCGATCAAATTTACAAATGTCACAAACGTTTCAAGTGAGTAAGAGGATCACTGATATATATTCATAAAGAATTTCTAAAGAATTGTTACTATTGATAGGACTGGGGATACCTATTACTTTTCCCCAATAATAAATATAGTTTGAAAACATCTTTGTGTATGTTTAAGTACCAAATTGAGAATGGGAAAAAAAACCAACTTATATCTAATATATATTTCTTTAATATTTAACATGCCTCTATCTTGAATTTATTTTTTTACTAGTAGCTTTATAAACAATCCTATATAATAAAGGAGACATGTAAATTAACCATCCATTCATTACTCTTGCCAACCAATCAGGAGTAAATATGCAAATTAACCAAAAAAAATGGTGGGTTAATTTGCATACACAGGTGCCGGGCGGAGAGAGCAGAAGCAAGAGAGCCAAAGGCCTGGCGGGGCTGTGGCTCCCTCAGTGGCTCCCAGAGTGGGGAGCATCAGGAATGCTTGGAATCGTAGTTCTGGTGTTCTGGTGGCAGATGGATCTCCTAGACACTAGAGCAAAGTGAGCCTGGAGCAAGTTACTGTTGTGGTGGGGAATGGAGGGAAAGAAAAGGTGAGAGACATAAGTAAAATCAGAGTGTCTAGGAAAAATTGAAGGGAAGATATCCTAAAACTTCCAGCAAATTTCCACTGATGAAGAAAAGAAAAAAAATGCCTCTATTATTCTGTGAGCAATAAATCAAACTGGGTTGGTGGTCTCAGACAATTCACTCATATGATTGCAAAGACAGACAGAAACTCCCAGATTGGAGAGAGCTCCCCTGAGGGCTCCCAGATTAGAGAGGTGAGTTTGGACTGAGGGACCTCATCCCAGCCCACGCCCCCCACCCCCATGCATAAATCTTTGTGCACTGGGCCCCTAGTCAAATATATTGGGGTGACATCTTTATGTGTGTGTGTGTATCAGTAGGTCCTCAGGTTACATCGGAGATCTGTTCCCACAGTGCAATGTAATGCAATTTGTGCCATAAATCAGAACCCACCTACATAAGTACCTGTGTCACTCACATATGGAGTACATACACAGCAGAAATGAAGTGAAACAGTAAAAAAAAAAATTAAAAGAAAGAAAATGATTCCTGACCTTTACTTATGGTAATAAATAATAAAAAAACATAAAACACATATGTACATACTTTGAAATGATGGAACTTTTTTTATATCAATAAACTAGTGGCCCAGTGCATGAAATTTATGCATGGGCAGGGGTCCCTCAGCCCAGCCTGCACACTCTCCAATCTGGGACCCCTCGAGGGATGTCTGACTGCCAGTGTAGGCCTGATCAGGATCGGGCCTAAGTCGGCAGTTGGACACCCCTCTTGCAATCTGGGATCGCTGGCTCCTAACTACTCACCTGCCTGCCTGCCTGATCACCCCTAACCATTCTGCCTGCCAGCCTGCTTGCCCCCAACTACCCCCCCCCACTGATCTTCTTACCCCCAACTACCCCCCCTTGCTGGCCTGATTGCTCCCAACTGCCCACTCCCCTCAGTCTGCTTGCCTCCAACTGCCTGCCCCTGCCACCATGCTCATCCCAAACTCCCCCCCCCACCAGCCTGATCAACTACAACTGCCCTCCCTTCCTTGCCTGATCGCTCCTAACCACCTCTGCTTTGGCCCCACCACCATGGCTTTGTCCAGAAGGTCATCCAGATGGTCTCCCAGTCTAATTAACATATTACCTTTTTATTAGTATAGCTGGGAAATGGCAATGTAACCATGAAACAATGTAAATTGAGTCTGACGTAACCTGAGGAGTGCGTGTGTGTGTGTGTGTGTGTGTGTATAAAATATGCTAAGTATCCGACTGTTCAACTGTTTGACAGATAGTTATGACGTGCACTGACCACCAGGGGGTAGACTGTCAATGCACAGGCATGGAAACTTGGAACAGACTGATGTATCTCAGAGGGAAGGGGGAGGGAAGAGGGCAGGAAGAGATTAACCAAAGATTGTATATGCCTGGCCTGTGCCCTCCTGCAAGCCAGGACCCCTTAGGGGATGTCGGAGAGATGGTTTTGGCCCAATCCCTGCAGACCAGGCCAAGGGACTGCACTGGTACACAAATCTGTCCTGGGCCTCTAGTTGGTTGATAAGATTATATAAGTTTCAAGTGTACATTTATATGATACGTGATCTGCCTTTTGCAATGTGTGCCCACCACCCAAAGTCAAATCACCTTTAGTCACCACATGTTTAACCCTCTTTAACCTTTACTACCCCAACTCTCATCCCTCTGGTAACCACCATACTGTTGTCTGTGTCTATGAGTTTTTGTTGGTTTGTTTTTCATATTTGTTCATTTGTAGCTTTCAGCTTTATATCCCACATATGAGTGACATCATATCGTTCTTAATGTTTTTGTAACTGGTATTTTTAACTTTCAACTTTTGCATTGTTAAAAAGAAAGTAATAAATAAAAAACTAAAACAAAAATAAGAAGCACTGATTTCTTATTGACTGTTAGTAAATAGTCTGAGCAGCTAAGGCTGAAGAAGAACTTGAGTCCCCAAATCCTTTTTTTTCTCTCAGGAGTGTCATATTCTGTTGCTAGATGGTAACAAGGATTAATATGGCATGAGTTAGGTTTTTTTTTTTTTAAAAAAGGAGCAAAAATCAAGTGCCAGGGGCATTTTCTGATGAACAAACAAGTTCAATTCAATCACCAGTGAAAAATCAATGCAGAGAAAATGGACCGCTAAATCACACTCTGGCCATTTCAGAATGTCCCCAAACAACACTTGGAATCCCCATCCATTATCGCCATCTCTCTAGGGAATCTCTCTTCCTCCCCACTGACTTAGTCATACAATACAACATTTTTAAATGTGTAAAGAACTATAAGAATGCTATGGTCCTTATTCCTTCATTAGGCCTGAACATTCTCTAGAAGACTTCTAAAATAATCCAGCAGTCCTCCATTCTGTCATATTCTCAAAGCCATGCACAAACAACATCTGACTACCTAAGTACTCAGTCCTGAAACCTCAAATTCACAGCAGGACATTTTTACCTGTAAATTTAACCAGAGATTCTTAACCACATTGATACATGGATCACTGGTAGTCCAATAATTTTTTAAATGAATAAACTAAAGAATTGAATAAAAACAATTATATTTAAGTATAGATTTTTAAAATATATAAAAATAATATTATTTCTTTATTAATGCCTACCATAAGTTCCAGTAGTATGCCTAATAACTATAATAATTTTGAAATGTTAATAAAGGTAAGATATATTTGAAAATGTCTGCAATAAGATTTTTAATAATATACAAAATCTCTGATATCTAATAGTATCAGATTCACATGTACTGCTGATATTGTTGTAATATTCTACAATAAATGCTCTAATACTTATATTTCCTCTCATAGTACATGGACCTCTGGGTATGGACCCCGAATCCTATCCGCAGATCCTTGGGAATCCATGGACCTGCACATTCAGTTTTGGAAAGGTCATAGTTATTAAGCATCATCTGGTATTACTCTGCAAATTACTATACACATAACATAAACTTTATCAAATTATCATTTTAGTGTACAGTTCAGTAGTCTTAAGTATGTTCACATTATTATACAACCAATATCCAGAACAATATATGCTTTTAAAGCAAAAAGGATATAAAAACAATTATAAGTATGCTTTCCCTTTAGAATTATAATAGTACTAGAGGCCCAGTGCACAAAAATTTGTGCATTCAGGGGGGTCCCTCAGCCCGGCCTGTGCCCTCTCGCAGTCTGGGATGCCTCAGGGGATGTGCACCTGCTGGCGTGCCTGGCCAGCCTGGGTGAGGGGCTGATGGCCATTTCAGGCTGCCCACAGTCCCTTCAGGGTTTGAGTCCCTACTGGGATGCCTGGCTAGAAGCAGGTATCTGGGATTTATTTAACTTCT
Organism: Murina feae; assembly: GCA_004026665.1. Lineage (NCBI taxonomy): Eukaryota > Metazoa > Chordata > Mammalia > Chiroptera > Vespertilionidae > Murina > Murina feae. The sequence continues at coordinate 388 of PVJC01033149.1, read as the reverse complement.
ATAATTGAAACTTTGTTGCCTTGGTCCCCTGCTTGTAGCCTGGGTTGCCCCTGGTAGCCCAAGGTACCAGCCCGGCAGGTATCTGGGGTTTGTTTATCTTCTATAATTGAAACTTTGTAGCCTTGAGTAGAGCTCAGGGCCCACAGGGCCTTGGCTTCCTCCATTGCCTATGGCAACTCCCGCTCTGTGGCTGCTGCCATCTTAGTTGAGTTAAATTGCATATGTGTTCCTGATTGGTTGGTGGGCGTGGCTTGTGAATGTAACAGAGTGAGGGTTAATTTGCATATTACTCTTTTTTAGATTAGATATTTGTATTCAAAGTATTTTTTATTGCTTTCAACAAGTTTCTTATTATTTATGGCTTTGGAGAATTTTTGCTTTACTTTTT
>PVJC01033148.1:0-19549 GCA_004026665.1 Murina feae | reverse complement strand
TGTAGGCCTGGGTCCATTCCAACTGCCCTCACCTACAGGCCTGGGTACCCCCCAACTGGCCTCCCCTGCAGGCCTGGATTGCCACCAACAGCCCTCCTCTGCCAGCTTGGTCACCCCAACTTTCCACCCAGGCAAGCCTGGTCCCCCCCAACTATCCTCCCCTTCAGGCCTGGGTCCCTCACAACTGTCCTCCCCCCTAGGCCGGGTCCCTGGCGCCTCCTTCCCAAGCGGGAGCAGCACCAGCCAAGTGGCAGGGAGAGGGGGGCCTTTCTACCCCGCAGGTCCCCACGTGTGCCTCCTTCCCCAGCGGCTCTGATCCCCAGCGGCTCTGATCCCCAGCGGCTCTGAGCCTAAACGGAGCTCAGAGCCGCTGGGGTGCGGGCCTTTCCGCCCCGCAGGCCAAGTCCTCCGTGCCTCCTTCCCCAGCGGCCCTGAGCTCAGCGGCTCAGCCGAAATGGAGCTCAGAACCGCTGGGATGTGGGGCCTTTCCGCCCCGCAGGCCAAGTCCTCCGCGCCTCCTTCCCCAGCGGCTCTGAGCCGAAGCGGAGCTCACAGTGCTGGGGTGCGGGGCCTTTCCGCCTGGACCCTGCAAGGCATCAGCCACCACCTGCCCAGCCCACTCTGCTGCCCGCTGGTTTCCATGATTCACCCGCTGCTCTCTGCGAGGCTCCCGGCCGCCATCTTGCCTGAGCTAATTTGCATACAGCCACTCTGATTGGCTGGTGGGCGTGGCTTACCCTGTCTCGGAGAAACAGTTAATTTTACTATTTCGCTTTTATTAGTTTAGATTATTATTATTATTATTATTATAAAATGTACGTAACAAAATTTACCATTTTCACCATTTTTGAGTGTGATATTCAGTGTCATTAAGTGCATTCACATTGTTGTGCAACTGTATTATAGTTTTCATTTTTTGTACATTATGATGTTTTGACATCCTACAAAGCTTTCTGGCGGGGGATGGTCAATTCTTAGAGATAGCCAAGGTTCACCTGGGAGCAATCCCTCCATAGGCAAACTAACCAATCCAGAGCCCCTCTGTCTGGCCTTATATCCCACGAGGCAATATTTCTCTGCCTTAATCTTGCCAGGGCCTAGTACCAGACAACTAGGGGCCAGTCCTGCAGCCTAGAGCCTGCTGAACTGATTCCAATAGCCAGTCCTACACTGGTCACCCTACCCTGCCTCGCCTTTCCCTTGGGAACTCCAATGAAGGCCGCGCCCAGGCTCCCCCAGCTCCTGCTCCTGCCTCCTGACTTGCACTAGTACTTTCCCATGTGGTCCTTGGTGTTGTTCAGTCCTTCCTGTTTCTAGGACCTGTGAGTACAATCAACTTTGTTTTCTTGTCTTTTCTTGTGGCCACACTTGACCGTCAATCACATAAAAGAACAGAACAGCAACCATCACCACCATCCATTTCTACAGCTCTTTTCATCTTCCCAAACTGAAACTCTACCCATTCACCAATAATTCCCCATTCCCCTTCCCCTCCAGCCAATCCTACGTTTTAATTAAAGGCTGACACATTGCATAGAAGTCAATTAGTTATCACGTTTCAGTGCTATTTTGCTTCAGAGGCTGTTAGAATTTATACATATTTTTGCACATACTACTAATAAATTTGCTATAAGAAAAAATATCAAGTGCTAATGTAAATGAGTCAAGAGAATTTTAATTCCTTAGGATAGGTTTCTCTCCTAGGCTTTATTAGGACTATGATGCCTACAAAGCTGCACAGAGAAAGTAAGTGGGTTTTGTTTGTTTGTTTCATCTTTTATAGAATCCTTGCGTCCTCCCGTGGAAAACTTCATCTTGGCACTGACTGGATACTGTTTGTTTGAGCTACTTTCCTACCTTCAATTACAACCACATAGTGGGTTCAGAATTTTAGAGCAATGGGAACTTTATCTGGCTGAGATTAGCCAAGGAGCATTAGAAATATTCTGATGGCTTGCTCCCTCCTTCAGACTCTGACCCATTAAATCTGTGCTGTAATGTGAGTATCTATCCTGGTGTTAGTCCCCTCTCCCCCATGGGATTCTAATGGCAGCCAAGGTTGAGAGCCTTGCTTTAGAACCTTACCTAACACCGGAAATAAAAACAGAAGACGTGCTTGGCCTGGCCAATCAAACAAATGACTGCAAGCATGCTGAATTCCTGCTCTTTAAGTACAACCTGATTTTCCTTTGGAATCCTATGGATATAGCAGCTAATATGTACTGAATACCTACATGTGCCAGGCATGATGCTAAGTCTTATTCTAGTTAGTCCTTACATGGCCTGCAAACATTATTACTCCCATTTTAGTAAGGAGGAAACCAAGGCTTCGAAGATTACTGACTTTGTCCTAAATCACATTCTAGGTCAGTGGGGAAGCCCTGAAGTCATGTTCAAGCTGTGGGACCCCAATTTTCCTTTTAGCCCCTACTCTGTTGCCAGCCTGTGATTAGGGACTCATATAACACCTACCAGGGGCTGACTGAATTGTGGGTTGTCGGACACCTCTTTTCGAAAGGTGGCACAAAGGTGTACGGGTGTCACTGTTAGGAACCACGGCTATATCTAAGTAGCTACATGGCTTTCTTTGGGTGCTTTTCTTCCCCCCACTTTCTACAACTAAACTGCAGGCAGAGATTTTTATATATTTATCTGCCTTGTGAAGACATTAGTGAGTGTCCTGGCTTTCAGTGTTGCATAATTCATTCTTTAAAAAATATTCATGGGGAGGTTATTTTTCAGGGATTTGATATTTTAAAGAAGCCCCTCCCCCAAATCATAGGTGCTTTATGGTAGAAGAAATAGCCCATTTCCCTTCAGTAGGAAAGACAGGGGCATGGATGTGGCTCCAGTGTCCCGGGCCTTGTGCTCCAGGTGATCCCAGTGTCAGACACAAAGGAGAGTTAATGCTAAGGTTGGGAGCTCTGGGCCTGTATATTCCAGGTTGGTGATTCTTAACCCTGCGAGAAAATGTTGGACACAATGAACCATCTCCCCAGAACTCAGATAAACATAAGATTTTGCAAGTGATTTCCAAGTGACCTATGCCCTGATATACAGGAAGTGTCAGCCTTTCCCAAATGCACTTTCCCTCCGCCCATCCCATCACACATACGCAACTGCAGAAGTCTTAAGTCTAGTTTCTGTTAGAGTGGGTGCAATTTCAGGGAGCGGAATAGTTTGAGAAAAATGAACCTTGATTCACCTTGATATAAATTGAGACACTTAAACATGTTAGTCAAAAAGAGGATGGGGAATGGTGATCAGAAACTTCAAAACAGAAGCCAGGAGAAGCCAGGGAAACTAAGCAGACTAGGTTGCAAGTTAACTGGGCCTTTAGGTGGAAAGAGACTTGTTGATTGCCTTCCTGAAACACTGTGTCTCCATAGATTAATCACGTACCATTTCTACTCTTTCCCCCCCTTTAACTTAATACTGTGATGGGCTCTTAAAATGTCAAAAAAAGAAATATACCACCCCTAAAAGCTGTTTTTCTTTCAGTTGATATCTTAATAATATAAAACAATGATGATTAACTCAACCAAGGGTAGAGACCTAACACACGACTTCCCTACTGGAAAAAGGACTATGATTCTTTTTAAAAATATATATTTTATTGATTTTTTTACAGAGAGTAAGGGAAAGGGATTGAGAGTTAGAAACATCAATGAGAGAGAAACAGCTGCCTCCTGTTCACCCCTTACTTGGGGATGTGCCCACAACTAAGGTCCGTGCCCTTAACTGGAATCGAACCTGGGACCTTTCAGTCCGCAGGCTGAGCCAAACCAGTTAGGGCAGGACTACGATTCTTGCTGTCTACATTTTAAAAACTCAGTGTAATTGTGCTTTTATTCACAACCACCATTTCATAATATCAACGTGCAAAGGAAAAGATGCCGAGTGAAAACACTTATATCGGAAAACTTTCTTCTCTCAGAAAGTAATGTGTATTAAAACTGTTTCAACAATCCCCAAACACATCATTAGTGATGCACAAATATTAAATTACATGGATATTAACTTAAAATATCACCAAGCAAAATTCATTGGGGTTGCGCAGAGAGATTTCTGGATTGCTATTTCATTCTTACTAGAATTCTGATACTTTCCATGTATGTAACTGGTCAGTTTCATAACCCACATTCATGTCATAAAGAGTACCAGGAAAGAACAGGAAACTCCAGTATTGTTTACTTGAAATTTGTTCCTGTATCACAAAGATCAGATTTCCACAAATCAGCATTACCTGGAAATTATAGCCCTAAAGAATTTCTAAAGCTGAAGATGTTTTGAGAATGAGTTGATGGTTTACTCTTGAAATTTTAGCACTGAATAAAATGCATAAGCTCTTTATCCTAATGGCATGTGGAAAACAGTTTAAAATGACAGAAGCTACGCCAGGTATTAGTAAAGTAGTGAGAAAGTGATGTCGTTGGGAATGAAGACACAAACAGTATGTGAGGCGAGAATGGAGTCTGATGTATTTCCTGCATTCTGTCCCATTTCATGAAGAAAGTTTCTATTTGTCTCTGTGAAATGATGACAACAGCTGATTAACATAAGGAGGAATTTATTAATTTATACAATATCCCCTTAGTACATAAACAGTTTGGTTTGGGACTATGTTGTTGGTCCCATTAAGGATTTCTTACTGAACAACCAAAGTAATGTCATTTCCTAAGCAACACATGCCTTTTTTTTCCTAACGAGTTAAGAAATGTTCGGTGGTGCCAGTGGAAGACTTTACATGAGAGGTCATCTGAACGTTTACTATTTAGATTATCCAATCTCCTTAAACCTCAGTCTCGGCCTTTTACTTCACAGGTTTGTGGAGAAGAAAAAAGGAACCATGGACACCTGGCCCAGCTCACGCCCTGTGATCAGATGTGGAGAAAAAGGTCTTTGCCATTTTACTTTTAAAGCTAATAAGTTGGAATTAAGAGGCAAAGTGGTCTTGATATTTATAACATCTTTACAATTTCTCTTCAGAATTTTGGATTAATTTTCTCATATGATACCTCTGAAATGAGCAATTTCTCGCTGATAGAATTGTGGTTAAAGCATAAACTCTGTGCTTAAATTGCCCGAGTTTGAATCCTGGCTCCAACACTCACCAGCTGTGGGTGGGAACTGGGAATAATAAGACTTCCTATTTTACAGGTTGTTATGAAGATAATGGGTTAGCGTATGTAAAAATTAGTGCTTAAAAATGTGAGCCATTTTGTTGTAGATGATAATAATGATTTTTGAGGTTGAACTTGACTTCATCACGGGGCTCTGGGTATTTTACATTTTGATAGTTGTATTTCCCAAACTCTGGAAGTCCTAGACTGAGCACCTTGGAGGAAGCAGTAATTCTGACCTGCCCACACCTTGGGACCATGACATTAGAAGTTACAGGTTTCCTAAACCCCCACTCTCCTCCTTCCTGGACTCCTAAAGTGCTGACATAAGCAGGTGTCCCAGCGGGCACACAGCTGTGAATTCTCCTCCTTGCTGGGCCACTTATAAAGGACATAGAAAGCTGCTCTGGTAGGAACAGGCAAAAAGAGGGTAAATCGCCAGTATTTTTTAGGATGCAAGGAAGCAAATTAGTGGGAATAGCTTACTAATAATTATTTTACCTTGATTACATTCTAAATTGATAATACTTGGTATAAATTGAGTTAAAGAAAATATATTGATTAAAATGATTATCTGTTTCTTTTTATTTTTTGTTGTGTGGCTACTAGAAAGTTTTAAATTGTACATGTGGCTCACATTTGTGGCTCATGACCGCATGTGCTCTGGGAGAGGAACATGAGAATGTCCAGAGGTAACCACGAGCCTTGGCCTTAAGTCTAACAGTGTCCCCAGGTAGGATGTGTGGGAGTGATTCCTGCCTCAGGTGGGAGGCTGGTGTAGGCCATTTCTGACCACAGTCTCAGTGTGGGCCAATAAACTAAAAGGATAAGGGGGGGAAGTGTCCCTCGGAGCACATGATGAGCATTTTGAAACAACAGAATGTATGCACCAAACTGTAGCCATGAGATGTGAATTATCAGATAAGCTCCCCTCCCCCAAATAAATTGGGATAGTGTAACACTTCGTAAGGGTTAAAGTGCTGTGTAAATGAAGGAACTAACAAGTACCAAGAAGCTACAGACAGAATCATCTGCATCTGGCTCCTCCCATGCCATAAACAGGCAATCCTAATGAAACACAGCTTCAAAGCAAACTCCACTCCCCACTCCTAACCAGACTTTTAGCTCCAAGCCCCTTCCATGTAGCAACTCTGGATCTGCCCCTGGCTTAATATTAAATGAAGGGGGGCACATATATATGTGTGTGTGTATATATATATATATAATTCAAATATATAAAATACATATTTTTCAAATATATAAAATACATAAAATTCAAATATGTAAAATTACATATATTTGGAAAGCAACAAGTGGCAATGATGGAGTCCTCATGATAAAAGGCAAATTTACTTAAAAACAGGGGAACTATTGAAAATCATTGCCTTTGTTTTGAAAAACACAGTTTATGCAATAGATCAGTCATGCTCAGAGGGTAGACCCTTTCCTCCTGCTCTCTTCCTCTATCAGGCTTAGGAAAGGAAAGAACCATCCTTTCACACACTTCTGATCCCCTTTGAGCCCATTCCTAGGCTACTGAAGTAGCTGAGGGTCAAGAGTATTTTTATGTACATACTCACAAATAATAAATAAAATTCCAAGAACTGGTATCCTAAGGCCCACCTATCCAAGACAGGCATTGCCCAATTCGGAGATGATTTATGTCTCCTAGGTTGAATTCTAAGTTTTTAATGGAACTTGAAATGCTTTCTTTCATCGATACTTATTCTGCATCCTATTGCCAACCCTAAAAAGCTGATTTAGCTCCTAACATAATCTATAGGTTTTATCAGTAAAACATAACAAACCCATAGAAGCCATGTTGGTTTCTACATCATAGTATTTATGAATGCATAGGAAGCTGCACAGACTTCCCTGCTGTTGGTGGGATGGGAACTGCAGCCTCTCACAGTCCTGCTTGACTTGATAAGAGGGTACATTGTACATACTCCACCTCATTCCCTTCCAAGTGTAACTTATTGACCAGCTTCTTCCCTGACAAAGGATGGAGTAGCAGTGAGAACAGTGAGGACCCGGGAGAAGATAGCTAGGAGAGGGAGTTAATTTGGGGCAGGGAAGGGTCATATCCGGGCCTTCAGAACCCTGTGTCCTTTCCCACCCCTGAAGATGAGCATATGAAGATAATAAAAAACTGATGACGGTGGGAAGTAGGATAAAGTTACTTCTTCAGCTTCTACAGTTCAGACCCGCTAATGGCAGGCACTGCCCGTCTCTTTATTTCCTCCAAGATGGTGGCAGGTGGGAGTCACTGACAACTATGTACTCCCTGCAGGGTCAGTCCTGTGCTTCTGAAGATTAGGAAGTGGAGCTAGCTGCCTGAACTTGCAGTTCCCGTTCCCATGTAAGAGTCCAGCCCGCGCTCGGACACACCCCAGGCTCTGCACACCTTGGGAGGCTCAAACTCCCAGCATCACGGAACGAACTGCTGAGGTTGCCCAAACCAGGACAGCACCCACGGGTACCCAGTACCCAGGCTCCTTTCCTTCAGTTCTCTAGACAGGCTCTGGCCCGCTGGTCATGCCAACTGCTGGCCATGCCCACCTCTCCATCCCTGAGATGGGCCAGCCGCTCCTGCTGTGGCGTGGGCCTCCCGTGCGCAATTATAACCTGGCGAGCACCTGCGTGTGTTTCTGAGCGTGCGGTCAGGAGGATGCTTTGTAAGAGGGTGCAAATGCCGCCTCTGCAGGGATCCCAGCGCTTAGCAAGGGGCTCCTTAGCAACCAGCTTTCCCTCTAACTACCACTTCAGACGTATTATGAATTTTCATGGCCACAAAGCGTTATGCTACCGATATGCAAATTGGGAAACGTGTCCATTGGGGGTGGAAGTGGGGTAAAGGTGAGAAGCGACAGGGGACGTCAGACCTTTACAAACTAGGGCACATGTTTACGCTGTGACAAAGGTGTGCGTGGCGGTGGCAAAGTGGGAGTGAGAGGGGAGAGCGTGAGAAGGCTGAGCAGAGCGGGGCTGTGGAAACGGAGCGAGTGACTTACCGTGAAAGGCAAGGAGCAGATGGCGAAGGTGATGGTCATAATCGCGAGGAGAATGAGATGGTCCGTCTCCTCCGCCATGGACACCCTTTCTCCCCTCCTGCGGGTGGCAGGGCCTCGGCCGCTGCCCAGGGTGGGTCCTCTGCGGCCTCTCCGGCCCCGGCGGTGCATGCGGATGAGGTTGAGGATGACGCTGAAGTTGCAGGCGAGCACCGCGAGGATGAGGAGCAGCAGCAGGGTGGCGTAGAGCTGCAGGTACGCCGTGCGCCCGTGCCGGATGAAGCACCAGGTCCCGGGGCAGTACTGCACGTACTGCCCATAGCGCAACAGGGGCAGAGAGCAGAAGAGCAGGGAGACGGCGTAGATGGCGGGCAGCACGGCCACGCCGCGGCGGCGCTTGACGTGGCGCTCGTAGAAGTAGGGGTGCCCGATGGCCAGGTAGCGCTCCAGGGCCATGGCGAAGAGCATGAGCATGGTGGCCAGGCTGAAGAAGGTCATGGAGAAGGCGAAGTAGTTGCACGCGCGGCTCGCGGGCGCCAGGGCTACCAGGGTCTGGTTCCGCGCGTACGAAGCTAGCACCACGGGGCTGATGAGGCAGGTGCCCAGCAGGTCGGTGAGCACCAGCTCGGTCACCAGCACGTGGAACAAGGAGATGAAGTTCCCGCGGCAGGCATTGCGCCCCGCGTCGCCCCGCCAGCGGCGCGCCAGCAGCGCCAGCGCGATGAGGTTCCCCAGGACCCCGGCCGTGAACATCACGGAGCTGATGGCGGGGCTCTCGCCCGGGGGCAGCCACTGGCGAGTCTCGCAGTCCTCAGGCCGGGAGTCATTGGAGGTATTGCCCATGGCGGGGTGCCGGGAGCAGAGACGTGTCGTCCTCTCCCGGCGGCTGGCACCTGGGTCTGGGAGAAGGAGGGTCTGGACGCGGGAGCGCTCCGGGACCCAGAGGGAAAGAGGGAGGGATCGGAATCCAGAGCCCCCTTCCGGCCCCCCGCGCGCAACGAGGGCAGACTCGGCCCGGGTGGCCCGCAGCTGCCGCAGAGGCCCCTCGACCGCAGCATCCGGGCGGCGCTGGAGGCTCCGCGGACCCGCGCCCACCGCGCCCTCCGCGCGCGCGGAGGGGGCGCGAAGAGGGCTGCTGCCTCCTCCGCCGCCCGGGGGCGCGCTGGGCGCGGGGTGAACGCGCGTGTTGGTCCCGGCGCCCGCGAACTGACCGGAGGCACCGCGAGCTCCAAAGGGCGCCGGCGGGGAGTGGGGGGGTGACAGTTAGCGCGGGGAGAGGAGGGGTCCGGGACTCGCTGGGCGCGGCGTCGGGTAGAGGCGCGCGGGCTGCGGGCGTCCGGGAGCTGCTGGCAGCCGGCGGGAGCCGCGCTCCCTGGGAACCTGGTGCTGGAAGCCGCAGGGTCTGAGCCCGGCTCGGAAGCTTTCAGCCCCCGCGGAGGGCTGGAAGGCAGCAACGGGAAAGCAGAGTGACTCACCAAGCAATGGAGAAGTTAGGAAGACCCAGCCCCATGATGTTAAAAAGAAGGGATCAGCAGACACTAAAGACGCCTTGCAGTAAGACCAATTAGTTCTTTTTTCCTTTTTCTTTTATTAACATTCTCAGGAAGATACACTAAGAGGGCGGGACCAGAATTGGGAGGAAGTGAAAAGCAAGTCTCTCCATCCAAAGAACATCCCACTATGCCACTGTTGCTTGTATTCGGTTGCCAGCATTTCACCTTTTCCTATGTCAACACCATAACGGATAACCACTTGTGTAAGCAACCCTTTTTATTTTTTTACAGAAGGAAAAAAAACCAACCGACAGTGCTCCTTACAGTTGTGTAGAATTGTGTTTGTGCGCACAGCTTTAAATTACTGCCCATTGTTCTCTATTCGAACTCCACCTTGAAAGAAAAGGTTATTCAGCCATTAATTTTTTCACAGTTACCTTGGCCTACCCGGCAAAACCCAATCCTGGCAAAGTCCATTGGTGAAGTGGTCAGATTAATCGTCAAGCTGACAAAAATGGTTGCTTACCCTCTATTGCTATAATTGCAGAGTTGTGAAAACGGGCTGATGTTTAAAACAAAAGAAATCTAGTTTGACAGACAACATGGGTGATTATATTCTTTAAAAAAAATCCTCAACGGAGGGTATTTTTCCATTGATTTTTAGAGAGTGGAGGAGAGGGGGCAAGACAGAGAGAAATGGATTAATTTCCTCCCTCACAAGCCCCACCTGAATCAAAGCAGAACCCTTTGGTCCACAGGCCTATGCTGTATCCACTGAGCCAAACTGGCCAGGGCTGTAATTATTCTATATAACAAAAACTTAGTATGCAAATTGTCCTATCCACTGGAGTTCTTCTGGGAGTTAGACCAGGGGACTGGCCAGCCCCAGGGGAAAAGGACAGAGGCCCCAGCCATAGCTGGCAGCTCCTAGGAACCCTACCAGTGCATGAATTTTGTGCAGTGGGCCTCTAGTATTCTATAAGGAAGGTCACATTCATTGGGGGAAGGGAGGAGGACAGAAAGGTGGAATGCTCTGCATAGGGAACTGGCAAGGGGGAAAAATTCTTCCTTTTGGAACAAAGGGAAAGATTGCCTGCTGAAGAGCACACCTTGTTAGAGCCCACTTGCTCTCCATGAATATTTTAGCTCGCATCGATAATTCTGGCCTGGCGATCGGAATGGGATGGGTTCCCACCAGGTCAAGGGAAGTGGGTTCTGTTTTTCTCATAGAAGGTGTTCGACAATGGCAGGTTGGTGGGCCTCCGGAACTCTTCCCTCCAGACCGCTCTGAGATTTGGGGGGTACAGAGCCACATTACCTAGGAACCCCCTGTGTTAACATCAAAACTCTCTGTTCACCGTCCTTCCTTCACAGCCTGTGGCAGATGTGGGGGACGATGTGGTGCAGCTTTGCTCTCCCTTTAGGCCTGGGCTCCTCTAGGCCTAGTCTTTCAAGTCAGAAGCCAAGAGTTGATGGCTTTGTTCTGTTCCGTTGTCCTTTCTCTGAGGCTGTAAGTGTAGAACGCCCCTGCTGCTGCTAAAACCAGGGAAAGGGTGGAGTATCAGGAAGTACTGGGAAAAAAACATAGGTTAGGATGTCGGGTTAATATCCTCCCCTTGGCATGCATGTAGGCTTGCGTGTGTGGATCCAAGGCTTCGAGGGCTTTCTTGCAGCCTCACAGGATTATTTGAGGAACAGCTTGGTAAAGCCTTTGCAAAACCCCGAGTCAATAAAAATGTGCTTTCCAAATGGATGTAAGAGGACAACAGTTCTCTTGCCTGCAGACAGGAACTATCAGGGAAAGCCACAGCACTGCTTGTTAGCGCCAGGAGTTAGATCAAACGGGTCACTCCAATAATGTTAAGAGATCAAATTACCTGTGATTCTAATTTTCTTTTTAAGATTGACAGAGAAAAAACAAAAAACAAAACAAAAAAACAAACCAATATAATCATGAAAATTTTCTTGATTTCATGAAAGGTTTGCTTCTAAGGACAGAAGGAACAGTAAAGCAGTAAAGCACATATAACACAAAAATAAGGCTATGGTTAGTAAGTCTTTGCAGAATAACAGCTCATTAAAGAAATTTGGGAAAAAGATGGATTAAAAAAAATAAAATAAAAGCAGCCCCTAAATGTATTCATCAACAATGGCCACTCCTAACATTGTGATGTGGTGTTTTTCCCCCAGTATTTCTTCTGTGCACTTTTGTGTCCATTTTGTGATAATATTATTTAAAAATGTTATACTGCTTTTTAAAAAACTTAAAATTAAAATGAATACTTTACATTGAAATATGTGTATGTGCTGAGACCCAGAAACTGCATTTTTAGAAATCTACAATCCATTAATTTTTTTTCACTCAGCAACAGTTTATTTTTTAATTGATTTAGAGGAAAGGAGAGGGAGAGAGAGACAGAAACATCAATGATGATAGAGAATCATAGATTGGCTGCCTCCTGCATGCTCCCTACTGGGGACGGAGCTGTGAACCTGAGACCTCCTGGTTCATAGGTTGATGCTCAACCTCTGAGCCACTGTGGCCGAGCTCAGCAACAGTTTCTTGAGGCATGCATTCACTGACGCAGCACAGTATAGTTTTAAGAGCCTGGGCTCTGGAGTCAGATTGCTTTGAATTCAAATTTTAGCTTTGTCCTTGGGTAAGTTGCCTCATTCCTATGTGCTTCAGTGTCCTCATCTGTAGTACGGGGGTAATAACAGTACTTACCTCGAAGGTTGTGGTTGAACTCGGGGCCTGGCTCATAGCAACCACTCAGCAGGTGTTGGCTATTTAATCACTGAGCCAGGTCCTGAGCAATGCTATATGGTCCCTGTCCTAATGAAGCTCAGTGTGAGATGATAATAAAAAAGACTACAGTTTATTAAGGACTTACTATATCCCCTAAGCTGTTAAAGTCTTCATATAAATTATCTCATTATTGTTTTTGTCTTTTAAAAATGTGTTCTTTTTTAAAAAATTGAAGTATGGTTGACATACAAAAAAAGCTGCACATATTTAATGTATACATTCCTACTATGGGTGAAAAGGTGAAGGAGTTAAGCAGTACAGATTGGTAGTTACAGAATAACCACAGGGATGTGGATTACAGCATAGGGAATATGGTCAGTGACATGGGAATGAGTATGTGTGGAGTTAGGTGGGTACTTGAAGCAGCTCCCAGGACTTGCTATATTCTCAAGCTCCTACCATCTCCATCTGTTGTTGCCGTCTAATCTCATAAAAGAGTAATACGCAAATTGACCCTCACTCCGTTACACCTAAGCCACGCTCGCCAGCCAAGCCACACTCACAAGCCAGTCAGAGCAACTGTATGCAAATTAACCTAGCCAAGATGGCAGCCAGCAGCCACGGAGCTAGAGCAAACTGGAGGCTTCTGTTGCACCAGCGATGGAGAAAATTGCCTGCTTAGGCTGGCTGGGCCTCCGCTCAAGGCAACAAAGTTTCAATTATAGAAGATAAATAAACCCCAGAAACCTGATTCCAGCCAGCCTCGCTGGGACGTTGGGTCAATGGGAGCTGTGGGTAGCCTGAAAACGGCCCTCAGCCCCTCACCCAGGCTGGCCACACCCCCATGGGGTGAGGGTCCCCACTGGGGGGCTTGGCCAGCTTGCAAACAGCCATCAGCCCCTCACCCAGGCTGGCCAGGCATGCCAGCAGGTAGACATCCCCCAAGGGGTCCCAGACTGTGAGAGGGTATAGGCTGGGCTGAGGGACCCCCTCCGAGTGCACAAATTTTTGTGCACCGGGCCCCTAGTTAAATATATAAACTTGGAGGGAGGAATAAATGCTTCTGAAGAAGCTATGGCTCTTCATTTTGTTCTTGTTTCCAAATAGCTTTGAGGCAAAACTGGATTATAAGAAAGAGACTAGGGCGTTTGAAATTTAAATTTAACAAACAGATGAGAAAATTTAGAGTGAACTCAGAGCTAGAGAGTGGCTGAGCCCAAATGTAACTTGAGGACCATCCAAAGCTAAACCCCGTCTCCCCTTGCAATTGGCATAGCAGGAGACACACATTTCATGCCCCAACTAGATCCATATTTGTCCTGCCCAGGTGGACATCAAAGCTGCAAACTCTTCTCTTCTCTTAGGGCTCTCTGGAAACCAGCCTTAACAGGATACCAAAAAACCAAAACCATTGAACGAGCCCATAGCACTATTCTTTGGAATTTCAGGGGATAGTTATTAGATTGTAATTTCATATTAGAAATATTAGTGCTTTGAGAATAGTTTGCAGCTTTGATTTTCTTGTACTGTCTTCCTCTCCGTTGGGAACTTTAACCCAAAAAGATTATATACTCAACACAAGAAAGTCTGTGTCATTTAAAAGCAGCACTAGCCCTGACTGGTTTGGCTCAGTGAAGGGTCCCAGGTTCGATTCCGATCAAGAGCATGTACCTTGGTTGCGAGCACATCCCCAGTAGGGAGTGTGCAGGAAGCACATGGATGTTTCTAGTTCTCTATCCCTCTATTTCTCCCTTCCTCTCTGTAAACAATCAATAAAATATATATTAAAAAAATAAAAGCACTAATAATAGAAGTGAAATTATCTACAGCTAGAGGTTGTTTTCTGAAGAAAACACACTAAATTATCTTGGAAACCCCTTGTAGCTCTAAAATTCTTGACTACTGTGTAGTCGTAGTAGATTGTTTTGGTTCTGATGTATTTTAAGCACTTGTGCTCCCTCTAGAGGAGCAATATAAAAAAATCAGGGCTATAGGATTTTTGTCAAGAGTTTTGAAGTTAAATTTTGATGTCATTTAAAAGCAAAAGAGTTCATTTGGAAATAATCAGGAAAACACAGTTTTAATGAATTATAATTTTTAAGTTATAAAGGTAGTAATTCTCCATAATCATACCACTTTAATATGATCCTAGTTTTTATTCACGCTATGTATATCCTTCCGGATTTGTTTGCTATGCAATACACAAAAAACACTGCATCCTGCTTTCTCTCTTTCATTGTATTTTCTTGTTTTAAAAATATATTTTATTGATTTTTTTACAGGGAGGAATGGAGAGGGATAGAGAGGTAGAAACATAGATGAGAGAGAAACACCGATCAGCTGCCTCCTGCACACCCCCCACTGGGGATGTGCCCACAACCAAGGTGCATGCCCTTGACCGGAATCGAACCTGGGACCCTTCAGTCCGCAGGCTGACGCTCCATCCACTGAGCCAAACCGGTCAGGGCTCATTGTATTTTCTATGTGGTATCAGAGTAATCACCATATGCACTGAGCGAGTCCTTTTCAGTCCTCCCATCCCTGGATGGCTGGGTTGCTTCCAATTACTCAATGGCAACTACACCTAACAGTTTTATGCCTGCAGCCTTTCCATGTTTGGGGCGCTGTCCTAGGGATGAATCTCAGCAGTGAAATTTCTGAAACAAAGAATATGATTCTTTTTGAAATGACAGTACATATTCTCACATCACTTATCTATCAACTTACATATTCTCAGGAATGTATGAAAATACAAGTTTCTGCACACTGTCCCAGGACTGGGTACTACTACTGATTTTAAATGTTTTGATAACTTAGTAGGCCAAAAAATGCTATCTCATTTTCATTTGCATTTCTTTGACTTTTGGGCTGGTTGAACATTTTCCCAAGTTTATTAGTTATATTTCCTCCTTTGAGAGCGCTCTGTTCACACTCTTTGTGCATTTATTTTTTGGGGAACTTAATGTTTTTCTTACTTAGTGAGCTCTTCCTGTGATGACTGCCACCCTTAGTAGTGGTACTAACACTGAGTAGTTAGTACTATTATTTGTTGAGCAGCCATGATACATATGTCAAATATTATGCTAAGAACTTTGGATATACTTTATTTTTTAAAATTTGTTTATTTTCTCTTTTTTAAAAAAAAAAAAAAAAATCTTTATTGATTTTATAGAAGATGGTTCTAGAACCATCAATGAGAATCATTGAGTGGCTGCCTCCTACACGCCCCCTACTGAGGATCAAACCCAGAACCCAGGCATGTACCCTTAAAAGGAATCCAACCCGGGACCCTGAAGTCTGCAAGCCAACGGTCTATCTACTGAGCCAAACAGATATGTTTGCTTATACCTTAAATCCTTGCCAGGATCCTGGCAGAGAAGGAGAAAATTGAGTCTCACAGAAGCTAAATAACTTCCCCCAGGCCACAGTGTTAGTTTCTACTATAACCTCTGCCTCATATAAATATGTATCTTTATTTTTATAACAAAGATATTAGCTTTTTGCAGTATTTCCCCCAGGCCTTTTAGTCCTTTTGTTTAGCTACATTTTTTCCTTTTATTTTAGCTACTTTTGGACATATAGAAGTAGCATATAATCCTATAAATCCTTTTCAAAAGCAACTATATCTTGGCTTTAATTAGGTGTCACATAATGACCACTGGAAGTAATAAAAAAAATAAAAGACATACTTGGCTTCCTCTAAAAACAAATTAGGGCCTAAGGTAATGTGTTTCTCATTGCTAAACATTTATTCCTAAATCATATATTGACTAGTCTTTTCCTTCCTCATTGATTTGTGATGTATTCTTATCATTCATATAGTAAGACATTTATTTTATTGATCTAGCTTTTTCTTTGTACAAATACACATTGTTTTAATCATATTTTCATAATGATTAAAACAGAATAGGACTAACCCTCCCACAACTAATTTTTTATTAAAAAGAATGTTTTTTTCCTTTTCATTGTCCAAATGAACTTTAGGATCACTTTGTCAATGTAGGCAAAAAACATTATTTTTCTTTTAAAGAAGGAACTTAAAGGAATAGAGATTTTAATTGGAGTTACAGTGAATCTATACATTAATTTAGAAATGTTATTTTCATATTCGTCTTCCTAATCAGAAATAAACATCTGGTTACTTTTCCAAGTCATTTTTTACATTATTAATAAAACTTGTATTTTTTTGTCATGCCATCACTACTTACTTTAAGATTATCCTCAAGCATTATATATGTTTTACTTGCTATTGCAAACAGGACCTAGTTTTGGGATTTGTTTTTGTATCGGTTGCTGTAAGTATATAAAAATGTTACTGATTTTTTATATATTTTACATTAAGCCATATTTGTAAACTCTTACACATTTTAATAGTTTATCAAATGATACCTTTATATTTTCTAGATACACAATAAAGTCAATTAAGAATGATGTTTTTCTTATAAAATTTTGTGTATAGAAAAGTCTGCTATCCTTAGGAAGGCCTTCTGGCTTACACGATTGTTGGCCTGTGGTTGACAGGATTTGGGGACTTGAATTTTGGGAGGGTTCTCACCATTCCCTGAGTGGTAGGGGTCATTTATTATGCCGGGATTGATGGACAAACAATCTGGTTCATGCTGAACATCTGCTTTCCTCCCACTGGTCTGAAATTTTGGAATATGCCAGGCAGAGACTGCCTAGGTAACCAACCCCCAGTGAAAACCCCAGAGGACACCACGTCACAGGAGCTGTCACAGTTCTGTGCCAGAGGCATGAGCAGTCTGTGGGGCTCCACTGCAGGGGATTCAGAATCTCATGCCTGGTTTTCTCCAGACTTGATTCCATGCGCCTTTCCCACTGCTTCGCATTTTTCATTGTCATGGGTCACAGATGTGACTACAAATATATATTCTTTGTCTTGTGAGTCCTCCTAGAGAATCCTTGAAACTGGGGGTGGGCTTTGGGACCACCTGGCACAATTTGTAATGCTTATCCCTTCTTCGTGGTATTTTGGGTATCACTATAAATGGTCCTTCTCTGGATGAGTCAGGTGGAGAAAGGTTTGGATCCCTCCTGATTTGACTTCATGTCTTCCGCCCCTGCGAGTATGGCTCTGTGAGTAGACTTGGAAAATGCTTGGTACCTACTGTCTTCCTACAACTGCAAGTTTTTATCAGTGTCACATCTCTTTTATCTTTCATTTTGTTTTGTGTTATTTTCCTAATTAATTAGTTAAGTTGGTCTTTCCTATCTCCCTTCCCCCAAGAATCAGTTTACTTACATTTTTCTCATTCTTTCATTTATTTACTTTAGTCATTTTAATAACATTTTGCTGAGTATGTGTTCTTTTTCTAAAATTGTAAATAATGTAGTCCCTCTTTTTTAATATTAAAAGTACTTGTTGCTGTGGGTTTTGCCTCTACAATACAGTATTGACTAACTCCTATACTTTTTATTTATGTTAACTGATCTCGTTTTAATTATTTACTAAACAATTTTCGCTACTTCATTTAAGAGATTCCCTTCCTCTTCCCATGGATGCTTGATAGTCTGAAAACTTAAAGGAAGTCATATTTTGGGTAATGTAACAGACTAGACTATTTAGACGAATCCCCCAGTTGAAAACAACTAAAAAATGTGCAAAGATTGCAAAAGTCTGAAAAGCATGAAAAAGATAAGATAGTAAGGATTTATTGGACCAAAATCTAAATGAAATTAGGATCTAAAGAGGAAACAGGACATGGACGTTGCTTTCACCTCTGAGGACATCTGCCGCTGAGACGTGGATTTTATTCCTCATGCCCTCTCAGGACCCATGAGTTCAGCATTAAAGTTCTGGCAGACATGGAAAGTATAATAGAAAACCTTCCTCCATAAGGTTAGAGTCCCACAGGGAACCTCCTCCGGTTGAGGACTAACCAGAAGTAGACCTACTCTCATGCTAACCCCCACCTCCAGGAGATTGTAAGAAAAAGAAAAGCCTTTGATGTTGAACAGTGGAGGGGGAGGAAAGAAGAGAGAAGAAAAACAAACAAACCCTGTCTCCGGGAAGTTACAACCTTATGGCTGGCAGTCCCTGGGAGTTTGTAACCCCAATTCACCTCTGCTGTATGGTCCAAAAAAAGTCTTCTGTCCTGAGAGGGTTCAAAGTAGTCCTGGAATGACCTAAGTGCTGGTGAATGCAGATCCTCTCTGAGAAAGCCCCATTATCCTAGGCGGCAGAGAATGAAGTATCAAACTCACCAGGAAATGGGTGCCATAAGCCAGAATCAGCAGAAACAGACCTCCCATGGCTTCCAATATCCTTTATTATCTGAAGTCTCATATGGAATTCCAAGAGCCAAGTCGATTTGGATGTACTAGAATTTCCACACAGTACACATACTGCTCAAAGCCCCAAACTCAAGAACTTAATAGATTTAGATGACGAAACTCAATAAGCAAAAGGCGGACAACCTTTTATTAATGGGAAAAGACTTGAACAGATCGGTCCCTCACAGACATGAATATTTAAGGGCCAATAAACATATGGAAAGGTACCCTTTGCAACAGCATGGATGGACCTGAGTGAAATAAGCCAGTCAGAGAAAGACAAATATCACATGACCTCACTTACATGTGGAATCTAATGGACATAAACTGACAAATAAACTGGAGGAATGGATGCATGGAACAGATGAACAGATCTGAGAGAGGCTGGGGAGATGGGAGAGATTAACTGAAGAACTAATATACATATATGCATAACCAATGGACACACTCAATAGTGTGGTGAAGGCCTAGATTGAGGAATAGGTGGGGAGGAGGAGGAGGATTAAGGGGGGTGGGAATTGGGAGACATGTGTAATACTGTCAACAATAAAAATAAAAACACAAAAATGGTGCATCTCAGGGTTATGCAAATTAAAACCACAATATGGCACCACTATACCATCTCAGAATGGCTACACTAAAATAGACAATATAGAGTATTGATGAGCATGTAGATTGACTAGAATTGCTATACACTGCTATCTGTACTAATAAAAGGGTAATATGCTAATTAGACTGGGAGACCTTCTGGGAGACCTTTCAGACATCCTTTCAGACAAAGCCATGGTGGTGGGGCCAAGGCACAGTCAGTTAGGGGTGATCAGGTCAGGAAGGGAGGGCAATTGGGGGTGATTAGGCCAGGAAGGGAGGGCAATTGGG
>PVJC01033147.1:0-19535 GCA_004026665.1 Murina feae | reverse complement strand
CACACACACACACACACACACAAACAAAAGGCGCCTGGCAGACTGGGGCCATCATAGGACATCCACTGAGGGGTCCCAGACTGTGAGAGAGCACAGGCTGGGCTGAGGGACTCCCTCCACCCCGAGTGCACAAATTTTTGTGCACCGGGCCCCTAGTTATTTATAATTAAGGATTTTTAAAGAACTGTATGTAAACCTACACGTATTGAAAGAAAATCACAGAATGCATCCTACTACTCTTCTGATACTTTAATACTTTCTACTATACTGTCACCAATATCTATTTAGCAATATATTAATGAGATATCTAAAAGGTATAATTTGATCTGCAATACTTTCAATCTACTAAAGAAATACATTGGATCCACACATACTTGCTCCTAGTTATACATGCCCTCAATATCTTCCACTCCAAAGAACTTACCTTTTGACCTCCTAAAACCCATATAACCCAAATAGCCACCATCATTTCTTTAGTGGGACCTACATGGTATGTAGGAATCCTTATTTTTCTTTAGTAACTTCCTGCCAAACTTTCACTAGTCACCTTTCTACATGTTTTCTGCATTTCTAAAGACAACTTTCATGCTCTGAATCATTCATTTTCAGATCATCTCATAACATAATCTTAGTGAAGCAAGAAGCAAGGTAAAATGTCTTGTATACTCAACACTTTTCCTTCCCTTTTCTACTTGTAATATTTCAACTTTATCCAACTCAGAAAGCTTTCTGATTTCCTTTGCCTATAATAAAAAAGTCTCACGTTGGCCAGCATGTCTTAGGGCAGTGGTTCTCAACCTTCTGGCCCTTTACATACAGTTCCTCATGTTGTGACCCAACCATAAAATTATTTTTGTTGCTACTTCATAACTATAATGTTGCTACTGTTATGAATCGTAATGTAAATATCTTATATGCAGGATGGTCTTAGGCGACCCCTGTGAAAGAGTCGTTTGACTGCCAAAGGGGTCTCAACCCACAGGTTGAGAACTGCTGCCTTAGGGGTTAAAGCACTGGCCCGAGAAAGATCGCAGGTTCAACTCCTGGTCAAGGGCATGTACCTGGGTTACAGGTTTGATTTTTAGATCAGATTGTGGAAAATTTATTTTAAATATTAGTTAATACGTTTACCATATTACTATTGTACAGGCAACTGTGTTAAGAATTGGGGATAAGACCTAGCTGGTTTGGTTCAGTGGATGGAGCGTCAGCCTGCGGACTGAAGGGTCCCAGGTTCCATTCCGGTCAAGGGCATGTACCTTGGTTGCAGGTACATCATCAGTAGGGAGTGTGCAAGAGGCAGCTGATCGATGTTTCTCTCTCATCAATGTTTCTAGCTCTCTATCCCTCTCCCTTCCTCTCTGTAAAAAATCAATAAAATTTATTTTAAAAATTGGGGATAAAATTAGTTATAAGATATGGCTCCTGTTCCCAAGTATCTTAAATATCTAGGGGTAGAGATCCTAGTTGAAATTGGAAATACACTTTTAAAAAATGCCAGTATCGCCCTGGCTGCTGTGGCTCAGTTGGTTTGAGTGTCATCCTGTACACCAAAAGGTGACGGGTTTGATTCCCAGTCAAGACACATTACCAAAAAAAAAATTTATATTGAGTACTGGCCAAATGCTCACAAATGCCCCACTGAATTGGCTTGACCAAAGTTAGCCAGGCTTCTCTCGTCCTCACAGATGCCTAAATTTTATCTAGCTCTAAACAAGCCAATGAAGAGCTCCTTAATACTTAAAAAGACATTAATGTTTTAATTGATTTTAGAGATCAGCTGCCTCCCACATGCACAACCAGAGATGGAACCCTCAAGCTGGTATGGGCCCAGACTGGGATTCAACCGCCACCTTTCAGTGCATGGGACAACACTCAGCCAATGAACTCTTCTAAGGACTCCTTCTGAGCATCAGCTGATCCCAGAAAAAGATAGATCTCCTGTAAACTGCCCCCGTGATGCCATCTGCTAACCCTCACTTGCTTATCCCACTCTCCCACAATGATCCTGCTGGCACTATTCCCTTCTACTATAAGAGAAAAAAGCCTTCTTGTGTTTGATTTCAAAGTACCTGCATATCTCATGGTCAGAGCATTCTCCTTATTGAAATAGTATTTTAAAATAAAGTCTCTCTTGCCCTAGCTGATTTGGCTCAGTGGATAGAGCGTCGACCTGCGAACTGAAGGGTCTCGGGTTCAATTCTGGTCAAGGGCACATGCCTGGGGGTTGTGGGCTTGATCCCCAGTGGGGGACTAGCAGGAGGCAGCCGACCTATGATTCTCTCTGATCATAGATGTTTGTCTCTCCTTCCCTCTTCCTTCCTCTCTGAAATCAATAAAAATATATTTAAAAAATAAATAAAATAAAGTCTCTCCCTAAATAAGGATTTTTTAAAATTGCTATCTGTATGGTGATGTGACTTGGATTGGACATCACCTGTGAACACCCTTGCCATCCTCATCTCAATACTGTCATTTTGTGAGTCATTTAAACTCCTCTCCTGTTCAGAGGAGGGATCTTTCTTTTACTTTAACTCTTAAAACAGTGCTCCATCTTATCTACAGCAACAGAGTAAAGAATTAGTTAAATATTTTCAAGCAAAGAAAATTTTTCTTTGGATCTTCTGAGTAGAGAATCATACCCTGACTCAAGTCAGAATATTCCCAGCTCTTCTATGAGGCCTCTTCTACTTTCCTCGGAGTCCTCACAGGAAAACATTGTTTTCCAGTCTCTCTACTAGGTGTAGTGGTTAATAAGGTGGATTTTTTTCTCAACAGGTGGAGTTACACATGTTGATATATATGCGATTTGATATGTATGCTATTTTGTTGTATTGACAACAAGTTTCAAAATTTCATGTCAAATTTGCTGAAGGTGTTAACATCATAGATATTTTTACTCTTAAAAATGTCAAATTTCGTGCCAAAAAGAGCATTTGCAGGAAGTTTTAATTCATTACTTTATTTTGAAGAAAAGTGCTGCTGAATACTTCAGGAAGCTTATGGTGAACATGCTCCATCTCAAGATACTTGTGAACACTGATTTAAATGCTTTAAAACTGATGATTTCAATGTGAAAGACAAAGAACGCCCAGGTCAACTGAAAAAATTTGAAGACCAACAATTACAAGCATTACTGGAAGAAGATGCATGTCAAACTCCAAAACAACTTGCAAGAAGATTAAGCGCTGCTCAGCAAACAATTTCTGATCATTTACAATGGGAAAGATTTTAAAGTAAGGAAAAATGGGTGCCACATCAACTGAACGAAAGACAAATGGAAGACCAAAAAGTTATCAGTAAAAAGTTGCTTTGTCCTAATCGGTTTGGCTCAGTGGATGGAGCGTCGGCCTGCCGACTCAAGGGTCCCAGGTTCTATTCTGGTCAAGGGCATGTACCTTGGTTGCAGGCACAGCCCCAGTAGGGGGTGTGCAGGAGGCAGCTGATTGATGTTTCTCTCTCATTGAAGTTTCTAATTCTCTATCCCTCTCCCTTTCCTCCCTGTATAAAAATCAATAAAATATATTTTTTTTAAACGTGCTTCAACGACACAAAAGAAAGTCTTTTTCCATTGAATTGTGACTGGCAATGAAAATTGGATTTATTTTGAGAATCCCAAATGTACAATAGGATGGGTTGATCCAGGTCAACTATCAACATCAACTGCAAGGCCAAATCGCTTTTGGTGGGATCAGGAAGGTGTGGTGTATTATGAGCTAAAACCAGGTGAAACCATAAACTGATCGCTACTGACAACAAATAATCAATTTAAACCACACTTTGATCGTGAAACGACCAGAATATTCCAGAAGACACAGAAAAGTAATTTTGTTTCATGATAACACACCATCACATACCTCAAAACCAGTTAAAGACACGTTAAAAGATCTTGCCTGGGAAGTATTAACCCACCCGCTGTATTCACCAGACCTTGCTCCTTCAGATTACCACTTGTTCCGATCAATGGCACATGCACTTTCTGAGCAGCACTTCAAAACGTACGAAGAATTAGAAAATTGGGTCTCTGAATGGTTTGCCTCAAAACAAGAGAAGTATTGGGAACCTTCCTGTTTCTTCCACTGGCTGCACACTTCACCATAACAAAACGACTTCAAGTTTAATAACCTCAAAAATGGCAAAATTTTCCTAAAGATAATTTAGATCAATAATATCCTCCGGGGGAAAATTTAGGAGCTCCCAGAACTGGCTCACCTAAAATCTCTCCTTTCCCATCACCCTCTGCTCTTCTTTCCTCCTTTTTACCACCCTCTGCCTTGCCTTTAGCTCTCTTGAATTCTTAATCTATCCTCCTTTAATACTCTAGTCTCCACCATCCCTCTATCCACCCGTCAGACAGACCTTTCCCTTTCCATTCCAACCCTTTATCTCCCTGTAGTCATTCGAGCTTTAAGATTTCCTTTTCCCCACTAGGGATTCATGAGGGAATCAGGGACCTGAAGTTAAAAAACCTAATTGGAAACAGGCTGAATCTGTTAATCATTCAGATGAGCTTTAGAAACACACAGACAGCCCTTGGTCTCTCTTCGTTCCCTCACCCAATATTTAGTCCACAACCTCCATAAGACTACACATCAGAGCAAAAAAAATCTTAAATGTCTCCTCCACAAATATTGTTGAGGACACTTCGGCCCTCATATTGACTGAGCAGGAGCACAATTATGGTTTTAAAAAATGTAAAGGTAAAGAAAGGACAAGAACTAGCTCTTTTATATCACCAGTGAGTTGTAAATTTCAAACAAGTTATAAGCTCTCTACCTGTGTCTATTTATATGTTTTCATGTTATGTGTACATATGTTATGTATATAAAATATTTCCCTACCTCCAGACAGTATTACCAATTATAATTTTAGATTACAAAATCCCTTAAATGAGTTCTATTCTGATATACCTGAAGATAAAGATAAATGGGACCTCATAAGTTAAATATTCCTAGGATTTTCAAAAATTAAGGAAATGGAATTTCTTATACTTTCAAAGGTATTTTTATAACCCAAATGTTTTAAGAATCTGTTAACATTTAAAGAAATCTTTGGCAAGTAAGACTAGTTAAATATTGCTGGTTTAATAAAAACAGCTGTCTTTTAAGTTGTCAACATTAACTATAACACAAGCATATACTTTTATTCTACTTGAATATGTTCTTCCTAAACTTTTACAAATTTCTGAAAACTAGCATTTCATCAACATTTGTAGCTAGCCAAGTTAATTATTATTCTGACAAACTTTATTTCAACAGTTATTATGTTTTGTAATAAGCAAACTTTATAGTTTCCAGAGTCTTTTAATAAATTAAAACTTTACACTTATGCTAGGGTAATTCATGGATATTCATTAAATACCTATGTCACTTCAAAGTAAGAGAGAACAGTGAAATATAGAAGCATTCCAATTTTATACAATTTTGGGTTTTTTGCGTCTTATTTTTATGGTACCAAAAAGCTTTATATCTGAGTCTATTTAATGAATACACTCATTTTTGCTACATTGAGAAGTTGTACTACCACAAAGTATATGGCTATAAAAAGTTGTAAGATGTATATTCATAAGCTCTGCCAGTCTACTTTTAGCAAATCACAGACAGTTCACAATTAATCACCTCATAGTTTTCTCTGAAAATAGTAGGTACTATAATTTTAAATTATAATTTTATGCTAATGAGACTACTAAGAGAAATAGTGACAGAAAAGAATACTGTGTGTAAAGTATGTAGGATGTGTTTTTAATAAGGAAAAAGAGGCCAGCTGGTATGCTCAGTGGTTTAGTGTCATGATTCGATTCCAGTCAGGGCACATGCCTGGGTTGTGGGCTCAATCTCCAGTAGGGGGCATGCAGGAGGCAGATGATCAATGATTCTCTCTCATCATTGATGTCTCTCTCTCTCTCCCTCGCCCTCCCCCTCTCTGAAATCAATAAAAAAAATATTTTAAAATTTAAAAATAAAAGAAATGAAGAAGAAAACAGCCCTAAAGTAAAAATGACTAATTCCTTCAGAGTGAGAAAGAGAAAAATGTAGAACAAAACCTGAATGGATATAGAAAGTTATAAAGAGTTCATGAAAAAGGAATTTTGTTTGTTGTGATAACAGCCAGCTAAGATTTCATGAGCTTATTTGTAAGGTTTTCAAAAAGCACTTGAGTATCAAATATTAAACTGATGCCAAGCTAAAATTTGGTTTTCTATTAAAATGGCAAAATTTTCCTGGGCTATTGGTCTGCTCTAATAAAGTTTATAAAAGGTTCTTTTCTAAGTGATCTCCCTAGAAAGCGAAGATTCTTTGTTATCAGAATATCCTGTGCTTAATGTTGACTTTGTCATGTTTGATTACAGTAATGCACAGCATAACAAAGTTTTGGTCAACAACACACTGTCTATGACAGTGGTCCCATCCTATATAATAAAAAGCCTAATATGCAAATCGACCGAACGGCGGAACGACTGGTATGACATGCACTGGCCACTAGGGAGCAGATGCTCAATGCAGGAGCTGCCCCCAGCCCACAGGCCCCAGGCCAGCCAAGGTGGGTACCAGCGGGGGCCCCCCTGATCGCCACACAGGTCACCCTGCAGAAAGAGGCAACCAGCAGCGACAGCAGGACACTCGGTATAGGACCAGCCTGTGAGCAGGGGGCACCAAGCCAGCCAAGGTGGGTGCCAGCGGGGGGCCCCGCCAGTTGCCCTACAGATCAGCCCTGATCACTGGCCAGGCCTAGGGACCCTCCTCATGCATGAATATCGTGCACCAGGCCTCTAGTATGATTATAATGGAGCTGAAAAACTATCACCTAGTGACATCATAGCTGCCGTAGCATTACGGTACAATGCATTACTTACATGTTTGTGGTAATGCTGGTATAAACAAATCTGCACTGCTAGTCATACAAAAGCATAGCACATAAAATCATGTACAATACATAACACTACATAATAACAATAAATAATAAATGGCTGGTGATTTACCATACTATACTTATCTTTTTTATGTATGTACTGAAATCTGGGACTGAACCACTTTTTATCATTATTTTAGACTGTACTCCATCTACTTATTAAAAGTTTGCTACAAAACAGTATGCTGTTACACCAGCAGCAGCCTCATACATATTTACCACGTCTCGATTGCATCATTTCCTCTTGCACTTGATTTAATCTCATGTTGTTTTATACAATAACACGCTGTATAGATAGGCTTATAGGCTAGGAGCAAAAAACTATACCAGTGACATTCAACCTTTTTCGGCACACATAAACTCACTACTAAAATTCTGCAGCACATCAAAATTGTAATTTTTGCCAATCTGATTTTAAAAAGGTTTAATTTTGATTCATTCATACTGGACGGCTGTTGCTGTATTGACTGTTGTCATTTTTTATTTGACAATCTAAGAGAAAAGAGGTCAGTACCTCTGACTAAAATAGTCAGGTATTGAATGTTTTAAAAAATCTTGCAGGCCCTGCCTACTGTGGCACAGTTGGCTGAGTGTTGTCCAATGAACCCCAAGGTCACGGGTTCAATTTCCTGTCAGGGCATGTACCCAGATTTTGATCCCAGAGAGTTGGGGTATATTCAGGAGGCAGCCAATCAATGTTTCTCTCTCTCTCTCTCTCTCTCTCTCTCTCTCTCTGTCTCTCTCTCTCTCCCCTCCCTATTCCTCTCTCTTTAAAAAAATCAGTCAAAACATTTTTAAAAGCTTCTTGCAGCACACCAGTTGAAAATTGCTGGGTTCTCTATCCCATTTAGCCTAGGTGTACAATAGGCTATCCTATCTAGGTTTATGTAAGTACTAGAGGCCCAGTGCACAAAAATTTGTGCACTCAGGGGGGTTCCTCAGCCCGGCCTGTGCCCTCTCACAGTCTGAGACCCCTCGAGAGATGTCTATCTGCTGGCTTAGGTCTGCTTCCCGGGGACTGGGCCTAAGCTACCAGTCAGACATCCCTCTGGCAGCCTGGGGGCCCTTGGGGGATGTCCACTTGCAGCAGGGAGCAGGCCTAAGCTGCAGTCGGACATCCTTAGCACTGCTGAGGAGGCAGGAGAGGCTCCCACCACCACTGCTGTACTGGCAGCCATCAGCCTTGTGGCTAAGCAGATCTCCCCCGTGGGAGCGCACTGACCACCAGGGGGCAGTTCATGCATTGAGCATCCGCCCCCTGGTGGTCAGTGTGTGTCATAGTGCCCAGTCAATCCCAGTCATTCTGCTATTAGGGTCAATTTGCATATTACCATTTTATTAGCTAGGACTAGAGGCCAGGTGCACAAAAATTTGTGCACTTGGGGGGTCCCTCAGGCCGGCCTGTGCCCTCTCGCAGTCTTAGACCCTTGGGGAATCGGGCCTAAGCTGGCAGTTATACATCCCTCTGGCAGTCTGGGAGCCCTCGGAGGATGTCCACTTGCCAGTGAGGAGCAGCCCTAAGCTGCAGTCAGACATCCTTAGTGCTGCTGAGAAGGTGGGAGAGGCTCCTGCAACCACTGCTGTGCTGGCAGCTGTCAGTCTGGCTTGTGTCTGAGCAGAGCTCCCCCTGTGGGAGCGCACTGACCACCAGGGGGCAGCTCCTGCATTGAGCATCTGCCCCCTGGTGGTCAGTGTGTGTCACAGTGACCAGTCATTCCTAGTCATTCTGCTGTTAGGGTCAATTTGCATATTACCCTTTTATTATATAGGATAGAGACCTGGTGCATGGGTGGGGGCTGGCTGGTTTGCCCTTGGATCAGGGTGGGGTTCCCACTGGGGTGCCTGGCCAGCCTGGGTGAGGGGCTGAGGGCCGTTTTCAGGCTGGCCACGCCACCCGGTGTTCCAAGCTCCCAGCTTCTCCTTTTTTTTCTTATTTTTTTCCCTGCGATTTATTTATCCTCTATAATTGAAACTTTGTAGCCTTGAGCAGAGCCGAGGGCCAGCCAGGGCAGGCGGGAAACTTGGTTTTCTCCATTGCTGGGGCAACCCAAGCCTCCTGCTCACTCCAGCTCATGGCCGCCACCATCTTAGTTGAATTAATTTGCATACTTGCACCTGATTGGCTTGTGAGTGTGGCTTGAACGTAGTGGGGGGGCAGTTAATTTGCATGTTTCTCCTTTATTATACAGGATATTCTATGACGTTAGCACAATGACATAAGCTCCTAATGATGCATTTCTCAGAATATAGCCTCACCAGATGGTACTATAATGTTAATTATTACATTAAGCAGAGCATAACTGTACTTATAAACAAAGTCTTCTCTATTTTGAAAGAGCTAAGGTTCTTTACCATCATGTTCCTCCTTATGTAAACTTTTACAAAAGATTTTTGGCACTTTGGTTAAATAGGTAGTCATGCATTTTTTTTCTTATGATCTATTTAATCAATTTTTCAAACCTATTCATTTTTTTACATTCTCTCTTTTCAAATCAAATGGTCCCTTTAGGTTCACAAGAATTTATTCTTTCACCTAGTAAAAAGAGGTGTTAAAGCCCTGACCGCTTTGGCTCAGTGGATAGCGCGTCAGCCTGCAGACTCAAGGGTCCCAGGTTCGATTCCAGTCAAGGGCATGTACCTTGGTTGCGGGCACATCCCCAGTAGGGGGTGTGCAGGAGGCAGCTGATCGATGTTTCTCTCTCATCGATGTTTCTGGCCCTCTGTCCCTCTTCTTTCCTCTCTGTGAAAAATCAATAAAATATATCTTTTAAAAAAAGAAGTGTTAAAAATAATTAGGTTTATTTGATC
This sequence comes from Murina feae, assembly GCA_004026665.1. NCBI lineage: Eukaryota > Metazoa > Chordata > Mammalia > Chiroptera > Vespertilionidae > Murina > Murina feae. Next base: position 9,818 of record PVJC01033147.1, on the reverse strand, counting down.
AATGTCATGATTTGCTTGTGAAGCAATGTCAAATCAGAAGAGATTACCCTCCCCAAGGTTAAACCTGTATGGGTAAAATGTTAATATGATTAGTTCACAAACTGTATATAGTTCCCAGAAATTAATTAGTACTCTCATTGTCCATGATGTTTTTATTTATTAAGAGTCCCAGGGCTGTTTTGCCTAATATTAGACAACAGTATAGTATCACAAGTCATAATTTCAGTTATGCTTTTTATATTTTATATTAATAACATATTTATGTCAAGTTGGCACAATTTGACTTCTTTAATTTGAATACAGCATACTCTAGGTAGCTAACTGGGGATTCACATCACTTTATGGGCTTTTATTACACAAATGTTTAGGATATACTCTAGACTTACTCTTCTTTAAAACAATGTTAATCATATTTTGTCTAAAATATATTTTGGCTGGTTTGGCTCAGTAGATAGAGCATCAGCCTGCAGACTGAAGGGTCCTGGGTTCAAGACCAGTCAAGGGCACGTGCCTGGGTTGTAGGCTCAATCCCCAGTGGGGAGTGTGCAGGAGGCAGTCAATCTGTGATTCTCTCTCATCATTGATGTTTCTCTCTCCCTGTCCTCTCTGAAATCAATAAAAATATATTTTAAAAAATAACTTAATGCTTTCAACTTCTAATAAGAGGACATATACTGTAATAGATAAAAAAATAAAAAACTGCTGTCAATTTACTTGATTTTGGTTTGTATGTCACAAAAACAAACTTCATTGTCAACTGCATTTTTTTTTTGGAGAGGAAGGAAGAGGGAGAGACAGAAACATCAATGATGAGAGAGTATTATTGATCTGTTGCCTCCTGTAACCCCACACTTGGGATCAAGCCCACAAACCGGATATGTGCCCTTACGGGGAATTGAACTGTGACCTCCTGGTTCATAGGTCAATGCTCAACCACTGAGCCACCTGGCCAGGCAACTGCATTATTTTTTTTTATTATTTTTTTTTTCTCATCAGATCTTTCATTTTTAAAATTATCAGTAATAAGTTAATCAGCATCATTTTTTAAGTCTTTTGTAATCTACAGAGAGTTTTTTGGTTTATTCCAATGGTTCCCTGAAAGTGCTTACACATGAGCTATCGGGCAGAGTGTTTGTCTTCAACAACAAAAAAGAACTGTTGGAAAATGACTATATCACGTACTCTTGGGCACAAGCCTCTAATGGCATCACTTAAATAACTTTGAGGCTCTATCAGTGGACTGAGTCAGGATTTCCCAAAAGCTAGTGGATAAACAGATGGATTCAGGAAACTGCTAACAACCTAAGATTTAGCAGAACAAGAATTAATTACATAGGGCTGAATAAACTGATGAAGAATGATTTTGGGCTTTGTTTAAAATATTGCTGATGCTTTAATGTCCTGTTTTTTGGATATAAGGAATTCCTGTCTCTTTAAGCTACCTATAACTTAACAATTTAATCAAACTATGCCTTTGTAAACCAAAATAAAACATTTACCTTTTTCTCCCTGCCTGACAACTCCATAATTCAAATATTCTTATTAAGTATTCATATTTTCAGGCCAATATAATTATCTGCATAGGTTCAGGAAGAGTCTGTCTTCCTCGCTGGAAACACTGATTATGCAACCAAGGCTCTGACTGGAATGCCATTTTTGAAAGTGGTGCTCATTTAATCAAATATGATCTGACACTTTTAGGGAGCTATGGTTGAATTTACCAAGTCAATGCTTATTTGCAGTCCTCATGGTAAAACTGGACTGATATCTGGCTTACAGAGTTCCCAGCCTTACAGGTAAAGTAAGCAAGGTCACTTCTAGGCAGGCTCAGGAATCCTCAGATACTACGATACTTTGAGAATTTAAGAAATTCACCCAAATCTATAGACACTGCAAATGAAACATGATGGTGATTTTTTAGCTTGGCTTCCTGGACTCAACAGGCTTTTATGAAAGTCCAATCCAAGATTCCTTATAAAAACTTCCAGCAAAGCAAATGTAAAAGGCATAACCTACATAAATAACCAGGCCAAATCTAATGAGACCAACTTCACAATGACTCTTATTTTATCCCACTGTGGACTAAATATTTGTGGCCCCCAACCCCAATATATATATGCTGAAATCTTACCTCCAATTAAAATTAGAATTAAATCAAGTCATGAGGGTGGAGTCTCATGAATGGAATTAGTGTAAGATTCAAGAAAGAGCTTACTTCCTCTCTCTGCTCTCCACCTTGTTGAGGACATAAAGAGGTCAGCAGACTGCAACACAGAAGTAGATCCTCACCAGAACATGACTATTCTGGCATCCTGACCTTGGACTTCCTGCCGCTCCATGTAAGAAATAAGTTTCTGTTCTTTGTAAGCCACCCAGTCTATACTAGTTTTGTTTATAGCAACTTGAACTGACTAAAATATATCCCTAATAATGACAAATTTTGTTTTAAACAACAGGAAGAGTGCCCAAGTGCTCACAACTGCCCATTACTTATCCACTAACTTGGCTTGACCAAACTTTAGTCAAGCTTTTCCCCTTTTCCACAATCCCCTAAACTTTGGCTTGCTATAAATTTAAGCTAGTACACATAGAACTTTTTCCCTTAACAGTTCATTCCAAGCATCAGCTGACCGCAGGAAATAAAAAATTCCATTTATCATGCAATCTGTTCACCCCCACCCACTTGGCCCACAAGCCTTCAAAATTCTTTCTAGCCATTCTCTATAAAAGAAGTCTTTCTCTGTTTGATTTTGAGATGCCTGCAGATCTGGCTATTAGAAATTTTCCCTATTGTAATAATAATTTTTCCTACTGAATAAAAGTCTCTCCTTACCTAAATGCAGAATTGTTTTTTATTTAACCGTAATGACAAACCACCTATTTGCAATCTATAAAATTGCACTAACAATTATTTTCCTCTTTCAAAGGTGACTGGTATCATTTTCAAAACGATAAGGCCCAGGTAAAATTAGGTAGATAAAAAAAGCACTGCATATAAAATTACTGGTCTTAGGTTAGCCATTTATCTTTCTAATTTATAAAATGAAGAGGTTGGGCCAGGTAATTTCTAATATCCCTTCTGTCCTAGATATGAATTTGGTAAAAAAAGGTTTAACTGGGACAAGGCTTTTCCTAAGTCAATACACAGAAATAATATGCTGGTGATCTACTCAATGTTTCTCAAGCAAGAAAAAAAAAATAGGAACATAGATTAAAAAAAAAAAAAGACTATTTTTGTTAACTTCAAAAACAGATTTCAGAAATAATTTCTCAAGATAAAAATTCCAATGATGAAACCCACACTCATTCAAAAGTACTCCACATGTCCATACAATGGAATATTATTCAGCCATAAAAGTGAATGAAATATTGATAATGCTACCACATGGATGAACCTTGAAAATATTATGCTAAGAGAAAGAAACCAGATATAAAAGGTCACATATGGTATGATTCCATTTATATGAAATGTTCAGAATAGGCAAATCCATACAGATAGAAAGTAGATCAGTGGTTACCGGAGACTGGGGGGAGGGGAAATGGGAAATGACTGCTAAGGGGTGTGGGGTTTCTTTTTGAGGGGATAAAAATGTTCTAGAATTATATAGTGGTGGTGGTTAAACAACCTTGTAAATATACTAAAAACTATTGAACTGGATACTTTTAAATTGAACTTTATGGTATAAGAATTATCCTATATAATAAAAGGGTAATATGCAAATTGACCCTAACAGCAGAATGACTAGGAATGACTGGTCACTATGACTCACACTGACCACCAGGGGGCAGATGCTCAATGCAGGAGCTGCCCCTGGTGGTCAGTGCATTTCCACAGGGGGAGCTCTGCTCAGCCACAAGGCAAGCTGACAACTGCCAGCACAGCGGTAGTGGTGGGACCCTCTCCTCCCTCCTCAGCAGCGCTAAGGATGTGTGACTGCAGCTTAGGCCTGCTCCCTGCTGGCAAGTAGACATCCCCCAAGGGCTCCCAGGCTGCCAGAGGGGCTGTCTGACTGCCAGCTTAGGCCCGATTGCCCAAGGAGGGTTCCTAGAATGCGAGAGGACACAGGCTGGGCTGGGGGACACCCCCGAGTGCACAAATTTTTGTGCACTGGGCTTCTGGTAGGAAATATAATTAAAAGAAATATCTTTTTTAAAATAGTGGGTTAAAAAAGTATTTGAGCACATTAATTACATTATCCATGTAATAGTTAAATCCTAAGAACAGAAAATCTTACATAATCCACATTTCAAATTCAACCTGTTGTAAAAGTGATTTATGTCTAATTATTATGATTAGTTTTTCCTAATTTGTGCTAAGAAAACTTTATAGTAATTACAAATTTATAATTTGAACATGTCTAATAAAACACAAAATGAAACTCTAAGTAAGACTGTATAAACATCATGAAAAATCACATCTTTCTATATTGCTTTACACATAAAATTTAGAATACCTAATATGTGCAAAGCTCTGGTACATTGTGGTATATGAAAGAAAAAACTCTACTCTTGAGACACCTTTTATCTCACAAAGGGCTGTTGTCCTCATTGGCATAAATCAAGAAACAGTTACAAATAAATACCATATATTGTATAGATAAGAGTTCGTGCTAATGAAGGTCAGCTGTTAGCTTTCTCAGACTTGCAAAATATACTATCTTTAAATTGACAGATGGACGTAGGCAAATTACACCTCCCATAAAGCTGGTCAATAATAAGAAAGACGTCTTTTCCTAAATTCTTTGCTTGATGTGACTTTGGTCCAGGAGTGACCTACCCAAAGCCGTTAGAGAGAATGACTTCCTGGGCAAACACACATTATTAGATAAAGGCACAGTTTTCCAGTATCTGAATAACTATTTTCTTGAAAAATACGACCGTTGCTGACCACATTCACCTCTGCATTTTTATTTTTACCAAGAATCTAATCAAAAACTTTAGGCCTAGTGTCAACTAATAACTTAAAAATGCACCTAATTTTTTATTTTTTATTTTTGCCTGAAAATGTGGTTGAACTTCTCATCCACAATTTCCTGTCCCTTCCAAGCAAGCTATCACAGAAACAAAAATTAGCAACTCGTATTACAGCTAACAGAATCACAGCACTGAAGTATCAGTAATTTTCATCAAATTGAATCCGGGCACATTTCAGTATTTTCCAGTCCCACATTTGAATTTCTTGAACCTTTTATGAGGATAATACAAGCTTGAGAAACAAAAGCATATCCTAATAATGTCAAGTAACACTGTTTTTATTGTATTTATGATGAATTATATTTAAAATGAGTAATTTCAAGGACAAATATCCTATTCTTAGATTGCTCAGTCCATGTACTTGATTAAGTTTCGAAGTTATTCACATGGAGCAGTGTTCTGTTCATTATGGGGGGCTCGTTTTGCAGAAGATACAAAGAATGGTGAAACATGCAATGCAGGTAAATGCAGTGTAGCATTCGCCCATCCTACAGGGAGAAGTACATCAACTGAACAATTTGAATCACTATAAACAAAAAAATACAATAAAATTTCTCAATTAGAAAATGTCTTGATAAAATTATTTTGCCCACAGTTAACTCAAATAAGTAAATAAGTAGCTCAATCAAATGAACTATTTCTCTTCTAGCATATTTATAATAATCACTTAAAACAGTGTTAAAGTTGCAATTCTTTAGAAGGTAAAATAAATCTAGTAGACGGCGGCCACATTATTTATATAAAACAAAATAGAAAATATCAGAAGAGTCAAAAAGGTTAAAAACCACTGACCTAAAACTACTGAGTACCTGAAACAGTGTCTGGCACTTAAATGTTTTCCTGAGCATTAATATTTCTTTTAATTTAACCATGTTAATAATAGTGACCAATTATTCAAAGTCTACCATGGACTGTGCACTGTACTACCCATTTATAGACATTATCGCATCAGTTCCAGTCACCTTTTAAGGTATTCCCATCTAACAGAAGAAACGAAAGCTAAGTAACTTGCCCACAGATACATAAAGTGGTAGAAGATTTGAACTTGCTTAGTCAACAAAACCCATACCTTCCTATTACAGTGCTTTCCTTTATAATCTTCTCCAAATATAATCTGCAATAAAATTTCCATGATGAAAATAAATTTTCTCATTAGTTGCCCAAGGCCTAAAGAGAACCACAACCTGTGTTGTTTATCCAATATGTGCAAATTTTAAGTTCACATAAAATATTTTCCATTTATATACTTCACAGAATCTCTTTTTATATTCAAAAAAAGGACAGTCATTTCTGATAGCCAAAGCGTGTGTAACTATATGAAAACAGTATTTCAGTTCAACAAATAGAAAAACCTCCAATTAAAGCAAAAAAAGAAAGAAAGAAAAGAAAAACTGAACCATGCGGAATCATTTTCAGGCTGGTTATAACACAGAGCTGAAACCTTAAATTTCAAACCAAATTATTCCCTAGCCAGATGAGCAAACCTTAAAGTAAGTAATTAGTGATGAAAATATCAGATTCAACAATTGTATATGAAACTGTCATAAAATATCAATTCACATGAATCACCCAATAGTTGAAGGTTCCCTTCAAGTGAGTTGCTTGGAACAAAGGTTCAGCAGAACGTTAAAAAGATTCATGTTAAAATGTATTGTCAAGTTTGAGAATAGTGGGTTATACAAAGTTAGAACTGGTCTTTCTACCTGGGGATGCCTGAGCCCTTAATATGTACATATGAATAATGAATCTCCAAAAGAAGGATTCATTATCCTAATGAAGATAATGTGTACAGAGATTAAGTGACTTATCCAAGGTCACACAAGTAGCTAATGGCAGATTTAGAACCTAATTCTTCAGATTCCCCCTCCAAAATTCATTCTACCTCCCTAAGATTTCATCATACCTAATATTAAAAAAAAAAAAAAAAACTTTTCCAAAGGTCACTTTAAAAAAAAAAAGTTTTTATTGATTTTTAGAGAGGGAGAAGGAAAGGTAGAAACACTGATGAGAGAGAACCATCATCAACTGGCTGCCTCCTGCACACCCCCCATTTGGGGATTGAGCCCCCAACCCTGACCAGGAATTGAACTGATGACCTCTTGGTTCATAAGTCAATGCTCAACCACTGAGCCACACCAGCAGGGCCCAAGGATCACTTTTATAAAAATATAAGATGGCAGCCCTATCCCGTTTGGCTCAGTGGATAGAGCATCAGCCTGCGGACTCAACAGTCCCAGGTTTGATTCTGGTCAAGGGCATGTGCCTTGGTTGTGAGCACATCCCCAGTGGGGAATGTGCAGGAGGCAGCTGATTGATGTTTCTCTCTCATCGATGTTTCTAACTCTCTATCCCTCTCTCTTCCTCTCTGTGAAGTCAATAAAATATATTAAATATATGTATATGTGTGTGTATATATATCTAATCTAATAAAAGAGTAATATGCAAATTAATCATCTCTCCGGAATGCCTAAGCCACGCCCACCAGCCAAGCCACGCCTGCCAGCCAATCAGAGCGGCTGTATACAAATTAACCCAGCCAAGATGGAGGCCGGCAGCCACAGAGCTAGAGTAAACAGCAGGCTTCCATTGCAACTGTCTGCCTAGGCTGGCTGAGCCTCTGCTCACGGTAACAATGTCTCAATTATAGAAGCCACAGAGCTGAAGCAAACAGGAGGCTTCCTTACCTGCCTAGGCCTCGGCTCAAAGCAACAGTGTTTCAATTATAGAAGATGAATAAACCCCAGAAACCTGATTCCAACCAGCCTCACTGGGACCTTGGGTCAATGGGAGCTGTGGGCAGCCTTGAAAGCCTGAAAACGGCCCTCAGCCCCTCATCCCGGCTGGCCAGGTAGCCCAGTAAGGACTCAAACCCTGAAGGGACTGTGGGCAGCCTGAAAACAGCCCTCAGCTCCTCATCCAGGCTGCCCAGACACCCCAGTAGGGACCCAAAGCCTGAAGGGACTGTGGGCAGCCTAAAAACGGCCTTCAACCCATCACCCAGGCTTGCCACACACCAATAGGGTGAAGGTCCACACTGAGGGGCTTGGCCAGCCTGCAAACAGTCATCAGCCCCTCACCCAGGGTGGCCAGGCATGCCAGCAGGTGGACATCCCCTGAGGGGTCCCAGACTGCGAGAGGGCACAAGCCGGGCTGAGGGACCCCCCGAGTGCACACATTTTTGTGCACCGGGCCCCTAGTATACACACACACACACACACACATACACACATATATATGATGGCAAAGAATAGTGGCTTCTCCTGAAAGTATTTACCACAACCCCACAACCCCACCAAAACCAGTAACCAAAAAACAAAGGTAAGTAGCAAAGAATTTTTAAAAAACAACAAAAGCCTCTCCTCAAAGTAAGCTGGGACATGGTATTTACAGATTATACACACTAGTGGTATCCAAAACATATATTCTTATAAAAGTATTTCCACTGGAAAATAAGATATAATATTTTCTAATCAGTACTAGATGTAACTAAGAGAATGGCAAAAATGACAACCTAGATTGTGAGGTATATCAGAGCAGCAACCATGTCTATTTTGCTCACCAATATACCAGAGCCGGATATATAGTAGGTACTCTATACATACATATTTGCTGAAAGAATGAACAATAAATCCCTGCTCTACCATTAATTAGCTGTAGGATATTGATCAAGGTATAATCTCTCTGAATCTGAGTTTCCCCACTTGCAAATAAAGCTTAAACCAAAATGATCAATATCTCTTCTACCTTTAAGAATTCATGAATCTTACACAAATAAAATCTCAAATCCTCAGCATTCGAGGATATGTCCACAATCAAAAATGTTAACAAAAAATAACATTTGCAGGTCACTTCACATTCATTACTTCATTATATCCAATAAACCTGCAAATTAGACAATATTACTACCTACATTTTACAGGTCAAGAAACTGAGGGCCAGAGAAATTGACTGACTAGACCAGAAATACAAAGTGAAATATGGAGTTTAAACCCAGGATTTTAGGATTGAAATCGCCAATTCTTTCCATTATAACTTTAGTGATAGGGACAGAACCACAGCCTAGATGACAACTGCATTATTCTCTGACTTTCAGCTACTAATGTAACAGGGTTACATGACAAAAGGTCTCCCAATTCTCTCATCACCCATCTTCCCAATGTTAAAGCTTCAACTCTTCTGTGAAGAAAAATGACCTTAAATGCAACAAATTAATCACATTTTTCTCCTTGGAGCCTAAAGTTAACTAATATCACTATTATAACAGAGAATGGCATTATTAAATAATGAAAAGAATCTAAATTATGAATCAAAATCTTTCACATCAAAAGACAGTTTTAGTTCAAATAATATGTGTTTACAGTCATGTACTGTTAATTTCAAAGACCATCTTATACCATTATTATGCTACATTTAAAATGAAAACGCAACTTCTGGACACTTACTTTGCTAGTGGAAATGAGGCTATTTAAACCACTAATTCTTAGGTATTGTTACAATACTACCATACTTCAAAATAATACTTCCGAGTGCAACATTCCCTAATTCCAATAATGATAGGCTCAAACTTGGTGTTAAAATAAACAAATGGCATTAACACCATACCCTTCCCCTCCAAGAAATACAACTGCGCAACCAGAAGCATGTTGGCTTATGGATTTAAATGTCCCCTGTAATTTATCAGCAGACTCCCATACTTGTTAACATTAACTTTCTGTCTTAAAATATAGACATATGTGATGTCTAATATAATTGTTTCTCACAGCTATAGCACTAAACCCCCTTTCAAAAGAGAGTATACTATACTAAAATAAGCACATTTATTAAACCTCTCTGGAACCTAACAC
>PVJC01033146.1:0-19561 GCA_004026665.1 Murina feae | reverse complement strand
GTTTTGTTTTGTTTTGTTTTGTCATCCTAAGGGAGCTTCTGAAGAACTCCGAGGCTGAATATGCAGCACCAGTTCTGACCACACTCTGAAGTGGGGCTAATCCCTTAGACACTTTACTAACTCTGGGCTGTAAGAGCGGCCCCCCTCCTAAACAAGAAGACTCCAGTGAAATATAGACAGAGGGGGACAGAGGGACACAGAGGTCCCTGGCCTCCTGGTCTAAGGACCCCCCTGGGCCCAGCCACACTTTGAATTCAGCATCGGTTGTTGCCTTGAAGGTCAGGCCAGTCCAATAAAAGACATATAATCAAGGCCTTTAAATGAATGAAAGAAATGGTCCAGGACCAATTTGCTGTATCTATGTAATAGGATCTGTAGCTTTACCAAGAGCCAAAGATGTGCTCATTTTCACAAATCCCTTGCAACAAGAAACTGACTAAACATGAACTGACAATAGGTCTGGTTCTCATTGCTTTTGATTCCAACTCAGGGAAGAAATATCAGGTTGAACACTGAGCCATTAGACATGTCCTTGGAAACGTGTTTGGACTGGTTCTTTCACTAGTTAAAAATATCAGGCTCATTCTGGAAAGAGAGAAAAATAAAAATAAAATAGTGCATCCCCCCTTGCCCAACTCTGACAAATTCTATAGAAATATCAGATTAGAATTCATGCCTTACATTTAAATTTTTAAATTGAGGTGACAGACTAATTGCCACTTTTATAATTTTAGAAACCTCATGTCATTTCAAATACGTTTTGGCAGGCAAAACTATCTGGAGCATAGAACGACATGGTCAGTTTCCTCCACCTTAAAATACAAACCTGCCTTAACTCTTCTTGTCCTCTCACTGCCTTCTTCCCTTCAGAGGAAGACTTCTTTCAAGAAATCTGTTATTCTCCCCTTTCTATTCATCTCTCAACTTGTAGCAACTTGTCATTCTTTGCCATGACTGCATGAAAGTCACCAATCCTAGCCCTGCCCAAAACGAGGAACACTTGGAGCCCTTTGTCACCTGGCCTACTAGCCCCTTATAATTTCTCCTCTGCCTTCTGTGACACCCCTCCCTGTGGCTGCCATCCCTCTTCGTTCTCCTCTTACCCCACTAAGCACATCTTCCTTTACTGACAATTCTCCTTCTGCTCTCTCATTACATGTCTGCTCCCCAAAGTCCATCCTCAGCCCTTGTGTTTCTAATTCGAACACATTCATGCTGGTGAGTTCAAATGGGTCCACAGCCTCAACCACAGCACAGGGCTTTTTCTTCCCTCCAATCCCCTTCCTCACCTTTATACAACTGGGATACCCTCAAGACATACAGTGTTGGTTTTCACATAATAGATGCATGGGAAGGACTAAGCATGGATGGATGGATGGATGGATGGATGGATGGATGGATGGATGGATGGACGGATGGACATATCTGATATTCAGAAGAAGGTATTTTGTTCTTCACTCTGCTGGGGAATCAAAGGGCTGGGTTCCTGAAGAGAAGCCTGGATTACACTCAGTCTTTCAAATGCAGTGTCTCCTAGCAACCCTTTGAAGTCAATATTGTCTTTATCCTCAGTTAAATCTATGTAGACACTGGGTAGATGAATGTTTCAAATCCAAGCCTTCCTGATTATTAAATTTATGTTGTTGCTCGATCATATGGTAACTCTATTCTTAAATTTTTGAGGAGCCCTGACTGGTTTTGCTCAGTGGATAGAACATTGGCCTGCAGACTAGGGGGTCCCAGGTTCGATTCTGGTCAGGGGCATATACCTTGGTTGTGGGCACATCCCCAGTGGGAGGTGTGCAGGAGGCAGGTGATCGGTGTTTCTCTCTCATTGATGTTTCTGGCTCTCTATACCTCTCCCTTCCTCTCTGTAAAAAGATCAATAAAATATATTTAAAAAAAAATTTTTTGAGGAACCACCATAATGTTTTCCACAGTAGTTGAACCAGTTTACACTCCCACCAGCAGTGATTGAGGGTTCCTTCTTATGCACAACCTCTCCAACTCTTGTTATCACTTGTCTTTTGACAACAGCCATCCTAATAGGTATGAAGTGATATTATACAACTGTTCCCTTGAAATTTATATAGTTTCATTAATCAATATCACCCCAATAAATTTAATAAAAATTAAAAACAAATGTTAAATTAAAAACAAGCAAAAACAAACATCAAGAAATTTAAAAATTATAAGAAAGCACTTTTTTGTCTTAGAAAAGTGAGAAAGGGGAATGAATTTTCACAATTGACTAAAAAAGTGGTGAATATGTGGACAGAAAGATAAAGAAGACTTTATCCCATACATATTTCTTTTATGCATAGTTTTTAAGGATAGAAGTAATTCAGGATTTAAACCAAAATATATATTTAACAAAATATTACATCAGAAAAAAAAATCTATGTTGTTTGCTGCTATATTATATTGCCCCACAAAAAAAGGGGAGGGAACCATTCTTTCTCAGTTTTACAGAGAACACTCTGGAAGGTTTGCCATCCCAAGTCTCCATGGCACCAGAGGGTGAGGCTGCAGGAAAGAGACAGCTCTGTAGCAGAGGCAGCTAAGCAGGGCTGGGGTGCTGAGTGGCCTGCAGGGGGAGAGAAGGTGGTTCTATCTCAGAAGTATTTAGGTGACCAAAGGACAGAGAAGTTTAGCCACGCCTGGACTAGGAAGTCACGTCTTAACCTACTAGACAAGACTCCTTAGGGATTCCAAGATATCATCACAGGACTGTTCAGGGGACCTGGAGTCCCACGTGAGTTTGAGGCAAAACTCTGGGAAAAACAGTTTGCCACACAAAGTGTTGCCTTGGAAAACAGTGGCTCTGGAAGAGGTCATGACATTTCTATGACTAGAAATATCGGTGTAATTTTCTTGCTTTATTGAAATAAATAAATCATGTTTTAGAAAGTGATGACTCCTCTATTTTCAGCTGCAATGTTTAATTTTGTAAGTACCCTTTCCAGGATGGTGAGAGGAAATACAACTGAAAAGCTATTAAGATGTTATCAGACATCAAGTATGTCACATACGTGAGTGAGAAGGATAACCTGAAGTAATTACAAATAGATTTTTGCTCACAGAAAACTCAAAACAAGATCTCTTAATAAATAGCCTCCTTTTACTGTAAAGTTGAATAAGTGAAAGGGATTAATTCATGGTCTGAAAACACATCTCAGCGGTGCTCATGGGACTGTATCTCAATAGACATCTGGAGAAGCCACTGATTAATTAATAGACTAATTAATCAGACAGCTGTACTCTTAGGAGAGAATTTAATTGTTTGGATTAATAACCCTACTAATTAATCCTAAAAATCAACAACCTTACAGTTTAGAAAATGCTTATCTTCTAAAGACTCATCTGTATGATAAATATCCTTCCCAAATACGCCCTGGCTAACCAGACATGGCATCCCAGACGCTCAGTACCATCAAGAATCCAAGTGAGCCCAGCCAGTGTTGCTCAGTAGTTGAGCATTGACCTATGAACGAGGAGATTACAGTTTGATTGCCTGTCAGGACACAAACCCAGGTTGTGGGCTCAATCCCCAGTAGAGGATTTGCATTGTTGATATTTATATCTCTCTCATTACTGATATTTTTATATATATATCTCACCCTCTCCCTTCCTCTCTCAAATCAATGAAAAAATTATTCTTTTTTTAAAAAAAAATCCAAGTGAATTTTCAGCTAGGTCACCACTCCTACTCCTCATGAGGTAGTACTATGAGCTATCTAATCTAATAAAAGAGTAATATGCAAATTGACCTCCACTCCATTACAACTAAGCCACACCCACCAGCCAATCAGAGCGACTGTATGCAAATTAACCCAGTCAAGATGGCGTCCGGCAGCCACAGAGCTAAAGCAAACAGGAGGCTTCTGTTGCACCAGCAACGGAGGAAACTGCCTGCCTAGACCACTCAAGGCAACAAAGTTTCAATAAAAGCCATGGAGCTGAAGTAAAAAGGAGGCTTCATTTCACCAGTGGTCAAGGAAACAGCTTGCCCAGGCAGGCTCTGGCCTCTGTTCAAGGCAACAAAGTTTCAATTATAAAAGATAAAAAAAAACACACAGAAACCTGATCCCAGCCAGCCTTGCTGGGACATTGGGTCAATGGGAGCTGTGGCCAGCCTGCAAATAGCCATCAGCCCTTCACCCAGGCTGTCCAGGCACCCCAGCAGGAACTCCACCCTGATCTGGGACACCCTTCAGGGCAAACCAGCCAACCCTCACCCATGCACCAGGCCTCTATCTTATATAATCCTATATAATAAAAGGTAATATGCAAATTGACCCTAACAGCAGAACAACTGGCAATGACTGGTCACTATGACACACATGATCACCAGGGGGCAGACGCTCAATGCAGGAGCTGCCCCTGATTGTCAGGGCACTACCACAGGGGGAGCTCTGCTCAGCCACAAGCCAGGCTGCCAGCTGCCAGTACATCGGTGGTGGTGGGAGCCTCTCCTGCCTCCTCAGCAGCATGTCAATTTGCATATTACTCTTTTATTAGATTAGATAGCTCATGGTACTATCTCATGAGGAGTAGGAGTGGTGACCTAGCTGAAAATTCACTTGGATTTTTTTTTTAAAAAAGAATAATATTTTCATTGATTTGAGAGAGGAAGGGAGAGGGTGAGATATATATATAAGGATGTCTGACTGCAGCTTAGGCCCGCTCCCCACTGGCAAGTGGACATCCCCTGAGGGCTCCCGGGCTGCCAGAGTGATGTCTGACTGCCAGTTTAGACCCGATCATCTGGGGAGTGGGCCTAAGCCAGCATGTGGACATCCCCCAAGGGGTCCCAGACTGTGAGAGGGTGCAGGCTGGGCTGAGGGACACCACCCCCCCCCCGGCCAGAGTGCACAAATTTTTGTGCATTGGGCCTCTAGTTGTGGCATAAGGGGGAAAGTCCTCAGATTGGGGTATATTTGAAATTTGAAGCAGGTGACACCAAAAAGTAAGCCATTTCTTAAAAATAAAGCTCTGAATGATTTATAGAAAGATCACTACTAGCTGGTGTGATTGGTGTGTGTGACATTTTTCAAAATAAAATAAAAGTAGACATACCCCTCTTCCATATGGCCCTTTGTATTACTTTTAAAAGTTATGTTAAGTTTAAAACTTGAGAATCCTATATAATAAAAGGCTAATTTGCAAATTGTCCCCTCTACTGGGAGTTCCACTGGGAGTTCCACCAGGGGGCGGGGCCAGCCAGGCAACCGCCTGTGGCCCCTCCCACCCACCAGCCCAGCCTGATCAGCCCAATCAGTGGGTGGACCCCACCCATTGCACAAATTCATGCACTGGGCTTCTAGTATTTTATAAGCAAGTTTACAGTACTGACTATACTGAGATAAAGATGCAGTCATGGACCAGTAAGCAAAGAGGAAAAGGTTAATGAAGATAAAAGAAATTCTAAAATAACCCAAATTTCTAGATAATTTTTAGTTACTTTTACATGGCCTTGAGTATCTTACTTCTCTGAGCACTTGGAAAACATAGAAGGAATTATAGCTAAACACATAATGTAAACAGGAACATCTCAAATACATCCCAATAACTTCAAAATCCCTGGCCAGCAAAATCTACATTGCTATAGTCTATACCACATTCATCCTTGTTTTAATAATAAAATAATAAGAATAACATTGAGTTGTGTATAGGGAAGTTATTATCATTATTTTTCAGATGAAAAACTGAGGCATGGAGAGTATGGATGTCTTGTTTACAAATTAAAATTGAGTCGTGCAACCACTACAAAAGATGGGGTGGGAAGTGGGCACCTTCATCCGTAGGAAGGCAGGATAAAAAGGGGATGAAGGCTGCAATGAAGACCTGAATTACAATCTAGGCTCTGCTGGTTCAACCTTGGGAAAGTGATTCTTAGCAACCAACTTTTAAATGGGGGAAAATACTACCTACCTCATAGGGTTGATGTGAGGACTAAGTTACATAATGTGTATAAAGCTTTTTGCACTGTGTTAATAATAGCTATGCCTATCATTATTACGAAAATCAGATCTCATGTTCTCTTAGTATACTCTTAGTTTATGGTGGGCTGTTTGAGGTGGAGTAAGTTTCAGAGCTAAATCTAGTCTGAAGGTGACATATTTTTTTTAATATATTTTATTGATTTTTTACAGAGAGGAAGGGAGAGGGATAGAGAGTTAGAAACATCGGTGAGAGAGAAACATCGATCAGCTGCCTCCTGTACACTCCCTACTGGGGATGTGCCTGCAACCAAGGTACATGCCCTTGACCGGAATCGAATCTAGGACCCTTGAGTCCACAGGTTGACGCTCTATCCACTGAGCCAAACCGGTTAGGGCATGAAGGTGACATATTACACTATGGTCTTAACAGATAGAGCAAGTTATAAGTAGTTTATGAAAGTTATCCTACCATACAAAATTAATACCTTCACCAAGCTTTTCTTCTGTAGTTTTAGCAAGTACAAAAAGTTCTGTTTTCCAGTTGGAGTGGGAGAAAGGATGTATTAAGTGAATAAATATTCTGGTAAATGGAGCTGTCACATTTCGAGGTTCACACACATTGCCAAATTGTAAGAAAAGCATTGACCATTACTTAACAAAAATGATACTGAAGTTACTTTGGTTTTCCTATGAGGCTTCAGAAGTTACTTCATCCTCTTGAATTACCTGAACACCAGCAGACTGAATCCCAATTTTCCTCATGGGGTCGAAGTTCACAGACAAGACAGTTAGTGACAATTTCTGATTTACTTCTTGTTAGTGAAGAGTGATTAGAGTTACCTTCGCTGAGATACAGTGGCAGTCTCTAAACTTCCCCCTGCTCCATCCTCCTGCCTAGCATCTTTCTCCTTTCACTACTCAAAAGAATTGGCCATCATCATAACTATATGAAATCTTTTTATACACCTTAAAGCATAAAGAGCTATTTACTAATACCTGTCTTTGTAACATAATGGACTAGATGAAAATTTGTAGAATAAACCCAGTCTCAGTGATCTCTGCTGCTCAGAACTTAGCAAAATTAAAATCAATGCCATCCTTAAACGTCTTTGTAATCTCACTGAACCTCCAATCTTCCCTGCCACCAAAAACTTTCTATAGGGGTTGTTGATGAAAAGGAGAGTAATGCATTCTCCTCTTTCTTCTCTTACCTAACCTCTGACCAAGTCTTAACAAGTAAAGAAATGAACAAAAGATGAGCAAGGGAAGGGAGAAAAAAAGATCAAAGTGCTCAGAGGTCGTGCACAAACGAACTAATTAAGGCTAGGAGATGGCAGCACTCATGTTTGCACTGTACTCTTTGGCTTCTGCTGCTTTTTTCTTTACTTTCTTGGGGATAAGTCTGCAAAAGGTCTAAGTAGACCCAAAACAGGCAGCCTGGAGAGTGCTACATTCAGCCAACTGCACATGCCTAATACCCAGCCCCTCTGTACAAAGCTGGGGTGTTACCTACTATTTCAAGCATATTAACTATAAAGAACACACCAAATTTATTGACTAAACATTTTTAGGAACTAACACTGGCTCCATTAAATTGATAACTTTGTGTATAGAAGGCCTATCTTAGTCTACCAACATAAAGGAGGTTTGCCACCCTCCTCCTAAATTCCCCTGTCCTTTAGGTTCAACATCTTGTCCATACATTTACTTTAATACTAGTACTAGAGGCCTGGTGCACAAAAATTTGTGTGCTCCACAGGGGAGAGGGGAAGGGGGGTCCCACTGCCCGACCTGTGCCCTCTTGCTGTCTGGGAACCCTTGAAGGATGTCCACCTGCTGGCTTAGGCTCGCTCCCCGGGCAACCGGGCCTAAGCTGGCAGTCAGATATCACTCTGGCAGCTTGGGAGCCCTCAGGGAATGTCCATTTGCCAGCAGGAAGCAGGCCTAAGCTGCAGTCGGACATCCTTAGTGCTGCTGAGGAGGCAAGAGAGGCTCCCACCACCACTGCTATACTGGCAGCTGGCAGCCTGGCTTGTGGCTGAGCAGAGCTCCCCTGTGGGAGTGCACTGACCACCAGGAGCAGCTCCTGCATTGAGCGTCTGCTCCCTGGTGTGTGTCATAATGACCAATCATTCCCAGTTGTGTCATAGTGTGTCATAGTGACCAGTCATTCCCAATTGTTCTGCTGTTAGGCTCAATTTGCATATTACCCTATTATTATATAGGATTTATTTGTATGTTGTCTGTCTCTCCACTAGACTGTAGGCTATGTTAGGACAGGGAGTCAGGACTGTTTCGTTTGCTACTCTAAATCCAGACAGTGTCCTAGTGCATGATATGAAGTAGGCTCTCAATGTTCAATAAAATGAATGAATGAATGAGTGAGTGAATGGGAAATGCATGGGATTTCAGTTTTGAACCCTAACTTGTGGTGTGACCTGGCAAAGTCACTCTCATATATCACAACTTCTTTCCCTGTCACATGAACACAAACACAAAAACACCACATACGTGTGAGTCATATCCTAGGACTTTATTACATAATTTTTTAAAAATATAAACCTCCAGACTAAAGGATATTATAAGCCTCATCTGGCTTCAGGAGTCTATTTTTACATTTCTGTTTGAAGGAGGATCAAGACCGCAATCTTCAATGGATGCTACAGATCCTGAACACAGCATGGGACAAACAAATAATGGTAACAGCTGTTACAGCCACCTATGAATGCCTACTATATGCCAGGTACCAGGCTGAGCAGCTTACATATGTTCTCTTACTATTCCTTAAGCAACCTTTCACTACAGATATCATTACCTCTGCTTTACAAATGCATGTTGCCCAAAGCTTCACAGCTATAACTAAAGTTTATAATCATTAACGTCACTTAGTACCAACTAAGTGGTGGATATTATTAACACATGGACCCAGTCTTTTAGAAGCTTGGAGTTTATTTGATAAAACATTACAAAAGAGGTAGCTTCTGATTGCTCTATTCATTGTGAAAAGAATATAAATCTCAGCAACCTTAGACCTGAGTGAGGGCAAGGGCTTTATGAATCAGAGAAGAGGGAGGGTAGACATGCATGGAACCCAAAGTGTTTGGGGACCAGGGGAGTGGTGATGGACCCGGTGGGTTGAGTAGGTCTAGAGTGAGGAAGAAGCCTAGAATGTGGGTGGGAAAGGAACTGAGTAGAGCTTTAATATCTGAACTTCATTATTTAAATCATCAGGAACCACTCTTCCATTTGGGGATGTGCTGGCATCTCAACTTGTGTGCCTCCTCCTCTAGGAGATCTTCCCTGAACTCCTGAGAACATATCAGGTGCCCTTCCTCTGTTCCCATGGTGACCTGGCACCACTTTCCTAGCACTAACCCTACACTATTATAGCTGCCTCTTCATTTGCATGCTGGGAGAGAAACAGTTTCCCTTTAAACAAGAAGAAAATAAAGCCACTGGGGAAATCAAACAATTCCTATCAGCCAAGACAGGGCTTTGTTTAGGGCATAACAACAGCTCCTTGAACATAAAAGGTGAGGCACTCAGAGCCTAAAGAGAGAGCAAGACTCGCCTACCTCCAGTCCTAACCCTGGCCTGCTTTTCCCAAGCCCCTACAGCAGCCCTCCCCCCAGGCTAGAGAAACTGGAGACAGAAGAGCAACTTGCAGGCCACACCCCAGAGCCCTCCTCAGAGGTGGCTCAGGGGTTCTGAGCTTCCTGCTCCTGGAACAAGTGCTGCCCTGGGTGGGAAAGGGGGCCTTTAAATATGGGTGCTGCATGCTTGTCACAGGCTGTCATTTTCCAAAATTGTCACAGGGATCTTTATCCCCTTATTCTAAAGTCAAATTAGTAAGAATCTCCTATTGCTGCTTAATAGAAATTCCCTTTTCTATGGAAAGTGAGCAACACATTTTCCAGGTATATGACTGAATCGAATATGTGCTAGAATGCTGACTGCTATACCATGAGCTGTAAAATGTAAGCTGGTCACAAAGAATGTGTCCAAAACTTTGCATTGAAGTGTCTCTCTGTGAGCTCAAATAGACTTCTGATTACTGAATTTTGTTCTTGGTAAAGAAGAATTAAAAAGAAAAAAAAAGACAACTGTGAAATCAAACAGTGGCTGACCCCTCCTATGGGTTGTGACCCCCTTCAGTTCAGCAAATACTGAGCTCTGTCCAGTGCCAGGCCCATACTGAGCCCAAACCAGGCACAAGACAGGCACAGGACAGTCAGGTACTCGTTCAATGAAGGAACTCATGTTCTACTGAGTCACTAGTACACCATCCCCGAGGAATATTAAAGAACTACAATCCCCCCCACCCTACCCCCTACCCCCCCATCCCCCCATCCCAGCTCCATTCATATGTGGAAATAGCTAAGGGCCATTTAAGAGATAAGTGCAATCTCCCTCTCCTGGAAAATCCTAAGGAAATATTTAGGACCATTAAGCCATCAAGGTTCTGGCTCTGACTTCAAATAAACAGGATAAATAAACCCTCCCTTCTCTGCATTTTTAATTTAGCAAAGCCTTTATACACCCTCTCAGAGCAAGTGAATCTCACATTTGCATCTTATTTGAAATGTGCTGGCATTTTGCTTGATTTTTTAACTGCAGTTTGGCAGCCCTGAACTGTCTATTTGGAGATGGAAGCAATATCTGCTCTGAGTTTCTAATTCTGGGCCCATATACACATGCATATGTATGCACACATGTAAAGTACCTCTGATGAATATATTATTGCTTGGATTAGTGAGGGGTAAGGGTCCAAGAAAATGCCAGGTCAGTATCCAGTAACATCACTAGGTCTCATTTACTGAATGCTATGTTTTAGATACTTTCATTTATAGCATATTTAATTATCAGAGCACTAATAACAATTGCTAACATCTACATGGCACTTTCCCTATGCCTGGCTTTGTTTTCAGAACTAGGGGCCTGGTGCACAAAAATTTGTGCATTCGGGGGGGTGAGGAGGAGGGCGGTCCCTCAGCCTAGCTTGTGCCCTCTCACAGTCTGGGATCCCTCAGGGAATGTCCACCTGCAGGCATGCCTGGCCAGCCTGGATGAGGGGCTGATGGCTGTTTGCAGGCTGGCCAAGCCCCCCAGTGGGAACCCTCCTCCCCGGGGATGTGGCCAGCCTGGGTGAGGGGTTTGAGGGCCGTTTTCAGGCTGCTCATAGTCCCTTCAGGGTTCAGGTTCCTACTGAGGTGCCTGGCCAGCCTGGCTAAGGGGCTGAGGGCCATTTTCAGGCTGGCCACAGCTCCCATTGACCCAACGTTCCAATGAAGCTGGCTGGAATCAGGTTTCTGGGGTTTATTTATCTTCTATAATTAAAACTTTGTTGCCTTGAGTGAAGACCTAGTCAGGCAGCAAAGCCTCCAGTTTGCTTCAGCTCTGTGGCTTCTATAATTGAAACATTGTTGTCTTGAGCAGAGGCCCAGCCAGCCTAGGCAGGCAGTTTCAACTCCATCACTGGTGCAACAGAAGCTTCCTGTTTGCTCTAGCTCCGTGGCTGCTGGCTGCCATCTTGGCTGGGTTAATTTGCATACAGCTGCTCTGATTGGCTGGTGGGCATGGCTTGGCTGGTGGGTGTCTCAGAGTGATGGTTAATTTGCATATTACTCTTTTATTAGATTAGATTGTTATACTGTATATGTCAAGTCATTTATGCTCTCATAGCTTTATGCTGTGGCAGCTCTGGAATTCATAGCCAGGTAGTTGGGTACCAAAGTCTAGGCTTGTAGCTGCTACACTTAACTGCCCTTCTAAGAAGTGTGACTGTTACCCCAGGCACAGATGAGGGCCAGGGGGCTTGGAGAGACTGGCTAGCTCGCCCAAATTTACACAGTGCACAATTGGCCAAGGCAGGCACAACCCTGTTTATAAACCCTATAAGCCCAAGTACTTCCCATTGTAAGTTTATAGAGACAAGTTTAAACTTAAAGAGTGGAAAGAGCAGACCCACAATTTATTTTGAAAAACACAAAGCTTCAAACTTTGAAAGTTTCCAGGTAGTAGAACATCCTTCAGGTAAATGAAGCTTCAGGGTCCAGCTCTATTTGTTACAGTAAAGTCAGAGGTAAAACAGAGGCTGGGAACTTAAAGAACTTTAAGTTCTAGGAACTTAAAGAACAAAATAAGTAATTGATCTGGTGCATGGGGAGGGGCAAACTATGTCAGACAGTGGAAGGACGAGCCAGAAGAGGAAAATTCCTACCAGGTTTATAAAATACTACCAAAGAAAAAGTGCCAACTGTATGTTAAATTCACTGGCCCGCAGATGTACTGCTCTTGGTATAGAAATATATTCATTATGACATGAGTGCCAACCATCTCCTAACTCAACTTATTTTATAAAATTTCAGATGTATTATACTGCACAGTATTTTCCCAGAACAGCATATCTTTAAGAGTTATTAAGAAATATTTTAGCAAGAATTCAAGTTGCTGCATGAGCTGCAAACACAGTAGTGAAAAAGACAGGAGCCTTACCTTTCTGAAACTCTCAGTCTAGCATGGAAGATAAGCATTAAACAAGTAAATACACAAATAGATAAATACTCTAAAACTCCAAGACTAAAACTAGTACAAGGATAACATTCGTTTTATCAGCATTAACTTTACAATCTGCTTTGCAGGAAAGCAGTTATTCTCAAAGTTTACAATAACATATTAAAGTGCAGATGAAAAGCTGTGGAATGTGTGTTAACAAAATTTATGCACTAACTAGAGGCCCGAAAGTCATGCATGGGTAGGGACCATAGGCCTGGCCAGCAGTCAGGGCCAATTGGCAGGTGGATGGTGGGATGATTGGAGGGCCCCCCACTGGCACCCACCTTGGCTGGCCTGGGGCCTGAGGTGGGGAAAGCTCCTGTGTTGAGCATCTTCCCCCCCCCCGGTGGTCAGTGCGCATCACAGTGACCCATCACCCCACCAGTGGTTCCACAGTTCAGTCTCTTTGCGTATTAGACTTTTAGTATATATACTAATAATCATTTATTAGTTCCCATCCTTTCAAACGTTTTTCTTACAACCTATAAGGTAAAGACAAGGAGCAAGAAAAATGGCAGAATGCTTATGTATTTCTTCATTTTGGCTTTTATTTCATTAGTTTTGTTGCTGAAGGTTTTTTTGTTGTTGTTTTTTACATTCCCTGTATCATTATATTTATCTAATTTACCTATTTATATTATTATAATATAAATTATAAAAGCTAATACTATACACTTTGTTTATATATCTATATATCTATCTAGATATCTAGATAGATATATAGATATATAGATATATAGATATATAGATATATAGATATATAGATATATAGATATATAGATATATATCTATACCTATATCTATATATGTATATATATAGATATATAGATATATAGATATAGATATAGATATAGATATAGATATAGATATAGATATAGATATAGATATAGATATAGATATAGATATAGATATAGATATAGATATAGATATAGATATAGATATAGATATAGATATAGATATACTAGAGGCCTCGAGGATGAAATTCATGCATGGAGGGGGAAGGTTCCCTCAGCCCAACCTACTCCCACTCCAATTGGACACGCTTTTCACAATTTGGGACCACTGGCTCCTAACCACTCACCTGCTTGCCTAATCATCCCTAACCTTTCTGCCTGCCTGCCTGATCACCTCTAACTGCCTCTGCCTGCCTGCCTGCCTGATCACTCCTAACTGCCCTTCCCTGCTGGCCTGTTCAAGCCCCCAACTGCTCTCCCCTTCCAGCCTGATCTCACCCCCAACTGCCTCTGACTGCCTGATCACCCTTAACTGTCCTCCCTTGCTGACCTAGTTTCACCCCAACTGCCCCCTGCCATCCTGATCTCAGCCCTAACTGCTCTCCCCTGCAGGCCTGATCTGACCCCCAACTGCCCTCCTCTGCCAGCCAATTTGGTTCTGATTGGTCAGTTTCTATGCCTCCTAGGCAGCCATTGGCTCCTCACAGTTGACCCAGATTTGGTTCTGATTGGTCAGTTTTTATGCCAGTCTCTGGACCTATTAACGGGGCCTAAAGGCAGGACTGATTAGCAGCCCCAGTGGAGGCCTGGAGAGAAATGGAGGTGTGGCTGTTGGCCAGGCTGGGAGAGAAAAAGAGGCAAGTTCTGATCAACAGCTGCCATAGAGGCTATGTATCAGACCCTTCATCTCTCTCTGCAGGCCTCTCTCCTGGCCTGATCCACAGCCTTCTAGGCAGTCAGTGCTGGGTCAGGACTCCTGCAGAGGCCCCTGTCAGTGCTGGGTCACCACGACAACCGAGCACTGACTTCCAGTCTGGTGGAGCCTTCGGTGGTTGGGACTCTGGCTCTTTATTATATAGGTATATGTTATTGATTTCAGAAAGGAAGGGAGAGAGAGAGATAGAAACATCAATGATGAGAGAAGATCCCTGATTGGCTGCCTCCAGCATGCCCCCTACTAGGGATCAGGCACATGACCCTGTCATGCGCCCTGACCAGGAATGGAACCATGACCTTTTGGTTCATAGGTCGATGCTCAACCACTGAGCCACACAGGCCAGGCTAATAGCCAATACTTTAGCCACCATTATTATCAGAGTATGGAGGAAGTTACGTTTTAGAAATCAGGCAGAAACATTTTAGCATCTCCATTCCTCAATCTCTCTGTAAACAGTCACAGAACTATTTAACAACACCATTAACAAAGGTATTTCTTCTCTAGTTGGTTTCCCTTGCGAAAGGCATGAGAATTTTTATTAAATACTGACATACAGGGAAGTTTCATAAGATTTGATCATTCTGAATGTATGTCCACAAGAGCTTTCCTCCACTCTTTTACGATAAGTAAAATATTTTTGTTTCCAAAGCTTTCCAAATACACACATGTTGACAAGTTGGTTTGTGATGAGATGAGACTAGGCAGTTTGCCCGTAATTGAAGACAGTTTGCCAACAAGTCAGAGGCTGCCAGAAGAAGCGGTGACAGTGCTCTGAGTATGAGCGCGTGATCCCTATGTAAATATCGCTGCTTTCTGTCCTTTCCAAGGCGTGATGCAAACCCACATGACTGGCAGATACCTTAATTAATCCTGGCGCCCCGTGATGGCCGTCCTTGAGGATGGCTGCGATCTCAGCTCCGAACTGATCTCTTCCCACCGGGTTTTTTGAGATGACCCATTTCTTTTTGTCATGAATACATTGTTCAGAATTGAGATGGCAAGGAAATTTGATTTAAATTACTTTTCTTTTTATAGTCCTTTGAAAGGATTTATTTTAACACTGAATTGTTAGTTTTTCATTAGCTGTTATTAGCATCCATGGTGTGAACATATATATGTATATGTTCAAACTGAGATAGCATTAGGATTTAAGAAAATCAAAGTTCTCAAGGGAAACAGAAGAAAAAAATAAACAAATTGGTCTACATCAAACTAAAAAGTTGTTACACAGCAAACAGAATCATCAATCCCCTGAACAGGAGAGCATATTAGCCAATGATACATCTGATATATCCGATAAGGGGTTAATCCCCAAGATTTATAAATAACTTACACAACTCAACACCAAAAAAGCAAACAACCTAATTAAAAAATGGGCAAATGACCTGAGTGACACTTTTCCAAAGAGGACACACAGACAGACAATAGACAGATAAAAAGATGTTCATTGTCACTAATCATCAGAGAAATGCAAATTAAAGCCACAATGAGATACCACATCACACCCGTCAGAATGGCTGACATCAGTTAATCAACAAATAACTATTGGAGAGAATATGGAGAAAAGGGAAACTTCCTGTACTGCTGGTACAGCCGATTGGTGCAGCCACTATGGAAAACAGTCTGAGGCTCCTCAAAAAAATTTAAAAAAGGAACTGCGGTTATAACCCAGCAATTCCACTTGTGGGAATATATCCTAAAAATCCTGAAACACTAACTCAAATGGATATATGCATCCCTGTGTTCACTGCAGCATTATTTAGCCAAGATGTGGAAGCAGCCCAAGTGCCCATCAGTAGATGAGTAAATAAAAACACTGTGGTACATTTACACAATGGACTACTACTTGACCATAAAAAAGAAGGATCTCTTACCTTTTGGGACAGCATGGTGAGACCTGGAGAGTATTATGCTAAGCAAAATAAGCCAGTCAGAGAAAGACAGGTATCACATGATCTCAGTCATATGTGGAATCTAATGAACAAAATAAACTAATTAACAAAATAGATCCAGAGACATAGAAGCATAGAATAGACTGGAATCTCAGAGGGAAGGGAGGTGAGTGAGAAGTGATCAACCAAAAAACTTGTATGCAAATATGCATAACCCATGGACACAGACAATAGGGTAGTGAAGGCATATAGGGAGGAGTAGGGACAGGCCAGAAGGGGTCAATGGGGGAAAGAGGGGAACATCTGTAATACTTTCAACAAAAAAGATTTTTTATAAAAGATAACACACAAGTTACATTTTGCTAGGCCCTAACACGGCTAGTCTAATTAGTGGTCTGAAACACTCTAAAGAAAATATGTGTCCTCATTTACCCAAGAAAATATATTACACTAACATATTATATATAATTAGGGGCCTGGTGCACAAAAATTTGTGCACTCAGGGGGGTCCCTCACCCCAGCCTGTGCCCTCTCGCAGTCTGGGACCCCTCAGGGGATGTCCACCTGCTGGCATGCCTGGCCAGCCTGGGTGAGGGGCTGATGGCTGTTTGCAGGCTGGCCAAATCCCCCCCATGGGGACCCTCACCCCATGGGGGTGTGGCCAGCCTGGGTGAGGGGCTGAGGGCTGTTTTCAGACTGGCCACAGTCCCTTCAGGGTTCAGGTCCCTATTGGGGTGCCTGGCCAGCCTGGGTGAGGGGCTGAGGGCTGTTTGCAGGCTGGCCACAGCTCCCATTGACCCAAGGTCTCAGTAAGGCTGGCTGGAAGCAGGTTTCTGGGGTTTATCTTCTATAATTGAAACTTTGTTGCCTTGAGCGGAGGCCACAGCCAGCCTAGGCAGGCAGTTTCCTCCATTGCTGGCCTCCTGTTTGCTCTAGCTCCATGGCTGCTGGCTGCCATCTTGGCTGGGTTAATTTGCATATTGCTCTGATTGGTTGGTGGGCGTGGCTTAGGTATAATGGAGTGAGTGTTAATTTGCATATTACTCTTTTATTATATTAAATTGTAATGCAGGGGTCCTCAAACTACGGCCCACGGGCCACATGTGGCCCACCAAGGACATTTATCCGGCCCACCAGGTGTTTTTGCCGCCTTGTTTTTTTACTTCAAAATAAGATATGTGCAGTGTGCATAGGAATTTGTTCATAGTGTGTGTTTTTTTTAAACTATAGTCCAGCCCTCCCAACGGTCTGAGGGACAGTGAACTGGCCCCCTGTTTAAAAAGTTTGAGGACCCCTATTGTAATGCATGTAGTCATTCATCAGTGATAAGATTCTGTGTAGAATCAGGGGAACAAATGCCAAACAAAGATGTTCTCACATGGCCTGGCATAGTCCTCATTAGCCAGCAATAAGCCTCATTGCCCAGCAATAAGGAGAAGGAGTGTAGGTCAGGAACTGGCCAGGGCAGGGCCTATGAGGCTGGGCCAGGCCCTGGAAAAGCAGGTGGAGGAGAAGGTCTCAGGCAGCTTCTGTCTAGGTGACCACTGTCTAGGACTAGCGCATCTTAGGATAAGAAACATAAGCAGTGAAGAGTTAAAGAAGCAGTGGATCACATTACATAGTTTAAAGAATTCCTTTATCAATATGATACAACTTAAAGACAAAGGACAGTGCTTGGCTGAACAAAAGGAAGTACTCAGTTATAAGTGTCTGAATGATTCCTATGAAACCTCCATAAAAGTGCTGAAGTGCCTCAGGAGTTTGAGGTGGGTGTCTTAGTAATCATGAAAGTAATAAATGCTCAGTACTAATGTTCATTAATAAAAGAAAAGCAATAGAAATGCCTATAATCACACCAAGAATAATTTCCCTACATGTATATCCTATATTAATTTTCACTAACATTATTTAGTTCTTGAAGTATTTTATTTTAAATATTCTTTTTAACTTGGGAAAATAATTGAACATGTAAGAGACTTATCTTTCATTTGTCAAAAAAAATCAACTAGTCTTTTTTCTAATAAATTTCTTTCTGATAAATTGCCAGTGTTCTGAGGGATATTTTTAATTTCACTTTCTTACATAATTATCAGGTAGCTCATTCTAGAACAAGGGAATCCTTCCATAAATTTCTCCTGCTCTTCATTTTACCACTCTATGGTGCAGAATGGCAATAGGTTACAAACTACTTTATGAACTGGTTTTTATTTCAGTATAGAGCTGATGGTTCCTGCATAAAAATGACCTGTGACCTTCAGGACCTATCTTCCAAGTCATTATGCACATGATTTAATGTGCTGGCCCAGACATATCAGAGTCAGCTAAATACATGCACTGTGTGTGCCAGTTTTCTCATAAATACTAATGTTGGACTCTCTCTTTCAATACAATTGGCCTACAATGACAACTGACTGTAGGAAAAACAAGAAGGGTTTCTTGTGATGGATCCTTAACAGGTTTTAAATAATAAAAATCAGACCGGGAGAAGCGCAAACGCATAGCAATTACATTTCCCTTGTTTAGAACGTAATCCAAATTCTCACATTAATTCCACGCTCTGTGTTTACATTTTAGTTCATTGAGCCTTACTAATTAAGACCAGAGATGTCTTGTAGTATTTCTTTCAATATCTAGCTAACGATGGCATTGGATGTAGAAACTATTCCTTTTAGAGCCCTGTTGAGGCATCTGGAGAAACAGCTGCTCGGCTTCACATTGGAGAAATATTCATGTAACGAAATGTTTATGTTTAAAACTAGATATCAATTCTATACATCTTGTTTTTATTTAATGAATGGGTATGTTACTTTAAGAAATCATTAAGTATTTTAATGTTTACTCATATTTTCATTTTGCATAGCAAGATTTTCTTGGAGGTGGGTACCACCCAGATTCCAGCACACCCTGTATGCCTGCAGCAACTGGGCTTTCTAGCACCTGCCATAGTAGCGGTGCAGCTGCGCACACCGCCACCCAGGCAGCCAGCACCAGGACCCGTTTCACACAAACAGGTGCTGCTCACTCGTTTCACACAAACAGGGGCCTCTGGACACAGCACTGATCCAATCCAAAACCTCACTCGCAGCTTAGAGTTGTGCACCTGAGACATTTGAGGATGCATTTTCATAGTTTTAAAAATTAAAACCATACACTTGCAATACCAATTGCAGCGACAAGAAGCCAGAACAGTCACTGTGCTCACTGCTGCTTTTAATTTAGTCCAGGGGAATACCTAAGGCCCCTCTTCTTTTTATTTATTATTTTTTAAAATATATTTTTATTGATTTCAGAGATGAAGAGAGAGGGAGAGATAGAAACATCAATGATGAGGGAATTATTGATCAGCTGTCTCCTACATGTCCACACTGGGGATCAAGCCTGCAACCCAGGCATGTGCCCTGACTGGGAATTGAACTGTGACCTCCTGGTTCCTAGGTTGATGCTCCATCACTGAGCCACACTGGCCAGGCCCCTCTTCTTTTTAAAACGTCGCAGCTG
>PVJC01033145.1:0-19548 GCA_004026665.1 Murina feae | reverse complement strand
GGTCTCGGCCTGCTTGGCAGCTGCCCAGGCCCTTTGCGGGGCACCGGGGAGCGGGAAAGCAAGGCTGCAGGGGCCAGGGGCCTGCTTGGCAGCTCCCCAGACCCCTTGGCGGCACCGGGAAGTGGGAAAGGAAGGCAGCAGGGGACCGGTGAGTGGGAAAGAGTTGGTGGCCTGCTTGGCGGCTCCCCAGGCCCTTTGGAGGCCCCTGGGGAGCGGGAAAGCAAGCTCTTGGGGGCTGGGGTCCTGCTGGCGGCTCCCCAGACCCCTTCCGGGGATCAGGGAGCAGGAAAAGGCTGGCCTGACCACGAGGCAGGGTTTTCCCTGCTTTCTGGTGGCTGGAGGAAGATGGGAAGTAGGCAAGCTTGGGAGGCAGGCAGCACCCAGCCCTGGCCACAGCTCAAAAAAAAGAACAACATGCAGGGGAGGGCAAGAGTCTGAGAGATCAACATAGAGGGGGTGCCTGTTCCAAGCCTCCACGGTGTGCCTGGGGGCAGGCCCCCAGCAGGTAGACACACACAGAAGGACTGCTCTGAGCCTCTGATGCGGCTGGGGCAGGTCCCCAGTGGCCACACACACACACAGAAGGCGCTTGGCAGACTGAGGCCATCATAGGATATCCACTGAGGGGTCCCAGACTGTGAGAGGGCACAGGCCGGGCTGAGGGACTCCCTCCACCCCGAATGCACAAATTTTTGTGCACCGGGCCCCTAGTGTGTGTGTGTGTGTGTGTGTATATATATATATATGCTATATAATGAAAGGCTAAGATGCAAACTGACCAAGCAATGGAACAACTGGTTGCTATGACACACATTGACCACCAAGGGGCAGATGCTCAACGCAAGAGCTGCCCCCTGGTGGTCAGTGCACTCCTCCTGTGGGAAGACAGGCTCACAGTTGGCAAGCGCAACAGTGGTGGCAGGAATCTCTCCCATCTCCGCAGCAGCACTAAGGACCTCTTGGGAGATGTCCAACTGCCAGTTAAATAAGCCGGCAGTCGGACATCCCCTAAGGGGTCCCAGACTGTGAGAGGGCGCAGGCCAGGCTGAGGGACCCCACTCCTCCAGTGCATAAATGTCATGCACCAGGCCGCTAGTATATATATCTTATCTAATAAAAGAGTAATATGCAAATTAACCATCACTCGGTGACAAAGATGGTGGTGTCCATAGCGGTGGGGTAGGATGCTGGCGGTGTCACCCTGACAACGTGAGCCCAGCAGGCATTGTCTTGGCAACCCGTGAGCAGGTCGAGCTGCCCTGAAGCAGGCAAGCACCACCAGCAGGCAGCCCCCAGAAGGGCCTGCTCGCGGGTTATTGGGGCGACCGGGAAGCAGGCAAGCACAGCCTGCCCATGGGCAGTACGCAGCAGGGCCTGCTTCCCAGTCACCTACAATTGGGGAACAGGCAAGCATGGCCAGCAGGCAGCACCCAGCCATGGCCACAGCTCAAGGGAGAGAACAACATGCAGGCAAGGCCAGGAGCCTGAGAGATCAACACAGAGGGGTGCCTGCTCCAAGCCTCCATGGTGTGGCTAGGGACAGGCCCCCCCGCAGAAGACAGACAGACACACACACACACACAGGGCGACTGCTCTGAGCCTCAGATGTGGCTGGGGACAGGAGTGGGGACACACACACACACACACACACACACAAACAGCCCCTGCCAGACTGGGGCCATCAGTAGGACATCCACTGAGGACTGTGAGAAGGGGCAGGCTGGGCTGAGGGACTCTCCCTCTCCCCCCGTGTATGAATATACACACATACATACACAATATGATAAATCGCATAAATTTATGATGTAACAAAAAGGCAGACACAAAAGTGTGTGCACTGCATGATTCCACACATGAAGCAGAACAAGCATAACGAATCTATGCTAGAAAAACATACCTCCTTGGTTGTACAGCCAGGTGTGTGTGTGGGGGGAGGGTAAAGAGGGTGGGAGCTGACTGCAGAAGGGCATGAGAAAACTTTCTGGAGTGATGGTAATATTCTAAATGTTGATAAGGGTTTGGATTAAACAGGCACATTCATTTGCCAAACACCCATTAAATGGTGTAAGTTGAATTTATATATTTCATCTATGTAAATTTTATATCAAAAGAAAAAAAATTGTAGGCAAATACTGAGGTCTAGTTAATGGTATGCATATTGAAATATTTAGGGCAAAGTGTACTTATACCCAATTTATTTTGAAAAGTACCAGAAAGAGTGATAGAAGGTAAGAGGGGTCAATAAATGGATAAAAATACAGTAGGGCAAGTAGAGTAAACTGTAAAAATCTTCAACTTATCTGAATGCTTTAAAATTTTCATAATAAATGAACTGAGGAAAAAAATACTAGCGAAAATCACTTAGGGTCTAGATTCAGAGTTCAAATGAATAACTAGCTATACCTAAAATGAACCATCAAACCTACACTTCATGGAAGGCTTGCAATTGAGAAACCTGTCACAGCCAAATAATTACGAAGTTAGGTCTCCATTCAGGCTTAAGGAGATCCTTCTCAAAACCCCAAATGCAAAATCACTAATAAATTTGCTCCTCCTTGAGATCCAAGAAGTTAAAAGATATGGAGGTGGAGAGGTAGTGCTGGTGGTGGAAGACATTCCCACTTCCAAAGTGATTACAACCCACACCAGAAGAATACTTTTACTTGGAAGCATAAAATCTGCATTTCTAAAGAATATGATTACTCACCATAGATATCTGTCCCTGACAAACAACAACCCAGGCACTCCTGCAGTTAACTGTGTGAACTACAATCTCCCTAACAATCTAGCTCAGTGGGGAGTGCTGACAGGTACTGGAGAAGTCTGGCATCAGGCTGCAGTAGGATACAACTAAAAATAAATACACGTGGTGGCCCTGGAACCATGCACTGCTGGGCATCCTGAGTCTGACGCTAAGTGCCATCTAAACCTTCAAATTTTATTTACAAATTATATGGTCAAGATTAAATGTTCAGTTTAATTACATAAATGTTCAGTTTGATTCCCCAATGTTTTTTGGAGACTTCATATAAATATATAAGTATCAGGAATTCACAAAGAGTCTGACTGGAGGTGCCCAGATGGGAGATTTGTGGCTAAAATCTAATCTAATAAAAGAGCAATATGCAAATTAACCATTACTCGGAGACACCCAAGCCACACCCACCATCCAAGCCACGCCCACCAGCCAATCAGAGTGGCTGTATGCAAATTAACCCAGCCAAGATGGTGCCGGCAGCCACGGAGCTAGAGCAAACAGGAGTCTTCCATTGCAACTGCCTGCCTGGGCTGGCTGGGCCTCTGCTCACAGCAACAATGTTTCAATTATAGAAGCCACAGAGCTGAAGCAAACAGGAGGCTTCGTAAGCTGCCTAGGCCTCCGCTCAAGGTAACAAAGTTTCAATTATAGAAGATAAATAAACAGCAGAAACCTGATTCCAGCCAGCCTTGCTGGAACCTTGGGTCAATGGGAGCTGTGGGAAGCCTGAAAACGGCCGTCAGCTCCTCACCCAAGCTGGCCACACCCCTATTGGGTGAGGGTCTCCACTGGGGGGCTTGGCCAGCCTGCAAACAGCCATCAGCCCCTCACCCAGGATGGCCAGGCACACCAGCAGGTGGACATCTCCCGAGGGGTCCCAGACTGCAAGAGGGCACAGGTCGGGCTGAGGAACACCCCTGCCCCGAGTGCAAAAATTTTTGTGCACCAGGCCCCTAGTAAACATATAATAACACAAACTTCCTGTATTCCAGGCAAAAAGAAAAACAGTTAAGTTAGAATTCAGATTAATACTTTCTTTGGCAATTTCACACAAGTCTGTTTTTACTATTTGTATTTTCCTGGAGCCTATTTTATATTTGGGCATAAAAAAAAAATACCACCCAAAGAAAACAATAAACAAATGGCCTCTAGGGTGAGGTGAAGAGGGTGAAGGAAGCAAAAGAATGCTAAACACAGCAAATTCTTAAGAATTCTTAAGAGAATGATAATCACAAACATGTTTTCATGGTGAGATTTCTTTTAGTC
Organism: Murina feae; assembly: GCA_004026665.1. NCBI lineage: Eukaryota > Metazoa > Chordata > Mammalia > Chiroptera > Vespertilionidae > Murina > Murina feae. The sequence continues at coordinate 15,524 of PVJC01033145.1, read as the reverse complement.
TCAAACTTTTCAGTTTATAGAAGCAAACTGGCAAAACATTTTAATTTCTATAAGAAAATGTATATCATCAGTATAAGCTAACTTGATTTTTATTTATTTCCAAGTTCTGAATTCATTGATCCAACAAATATTTAGGCACCTGCTAGACTCTGGGGATACAATGAGAACCAGCTCACTGTTTCATGGAATTTAGGTTTTTAGAGTGGCTGACAATAAACAAATTGTCATATCAGTAAATGCAGCATTATATGCTCATTTAATGCCATAAATGAAAGTTATTCAATGTCTTGGGAGAGTTTAGTCTCTTGACCCGGCCTGGAGATGGTTTTCCTGAGGAGTGGTGACTGAGCTGTGGTCTGAAGGCAGGTGGATTTAACCAGGGGCAAGTCACTCATCACTTGCCATAATCTGTGGTTTTGAAAATGTTGACAAAATCTGGTCTGAATTGCTATGAATAGTCAAGGGCCTTTGAAAGGCAAGAATTTCAAAGATTATTATTTCAGACCCACTTCCTGAATATATTAGTTTCACTTTTAGTTTGAATCCATAGCATGGCAAACAAACATCTGCTGAAAATACCTAACCTACTGTCTCCGTCTCTGAAATGTGCCAGCTGAGTCTAAACAAGACTCTCTGGTTGCTTTCCAGATTCAAGAGCAAACATAATAATCTGTGTAAAGAACCAAATCTAAAATTAGGCCAAATCAGAGACCAATGAACTCTATGTATCAACCACAGCAGACACATCAAAGATTTTTTTTCTGTTTTCAGAGGAATGCATTGGGGGAAATGATATAGAGAGGAAGCAGAAGCAAAAACAAACAAACAAACAAATCCTTTGCTAGAAGAGGTTTTAGAGACAACCTACTCCCAGGCTTTCAACTGAGATAAAGAGCTGTCTCAGTCTTAGAAGTCTGCACACACTGGTGGCAGAGTTGGACCTAGAATGCAGGGCTTCTGCCTAGACCTCCTATCACAAACAGGCTTTCCTGGCTGTCAAGCTCACAGCAGCCTCCCTAATCCAATGCAAATATATTAACTGGCCCCAGTCAGGCTAGCTCTATTATGAGCAGACTACTTTAATTGTCCACTGAGGACAACTCAGCCAGGATATTTCAGTACCACTTAATAAACAGGCCAGACACTTTCAGTACAGTAAGTGTACCCTGATGACTTGACTTGGAGACAGTTAAACAATCACCTCTCATAACTGGACTGGTAAAACTGAGTTTACTCACCACATAAACACATCTATTTCATTTTTTTTGTGTCATTTTATATGAATATTTTATAATGAATAATTAAACAGTGAAAAGTATAACAACCAGCTTTATCTTGCTAATATAACATTAGGAGAAATAAGTATTTTTGTTCTCTAGTATGATGCACATAAAAATAATGCTAATTGTAACTAAACTGGACCCAGCACAACTTCTGGTCCTAATTAAAAGGTACAAATGCTAATTACAAACCACTTTAGTTATTAAGGCAGAATGCTATATAAACTATATGTGGCATTTTCTTAATATTCTGTGTTTCAGACAACCCCACAAAAACAACTAAAATGCATCAACATTCTTTTTAAAGATTTAAAAAGGAACCTGAAACCTGGGTATGTGCCCTGACCAGGAATTCAACCATAACCTCCTGGTTCATAGGTGGAGATTCAACTACACTGGCTGGACTAAAGATTTTTTTTTTAAATTGACCTTTAGAGAGAGAAGAAGGGAGAAGGAAAGAGAAACATCAATGTAAGACTGAAACATCAATCGGGCATTGAGCCCACAAGTTGGGTATGTATCCCAACCTAGACTTGAACTGTCAACCCTTCAGTGCACAGGATGATGCCCAACCAAATGAGTCAGAGCCACCAACAGTATAAAAGTCAAAAGCCTAGATCACATTAATCTTCTATATATATAAAAGCCTAACATGCAAATTGTTCCTCAGGAATTTGACCAGGGAGTTTGATGACTCTATGACCTGTGCTGACCTCCAGGGGGCGACGTGGAATGAAGAAAGGCCCCGGCCTGCAGTTGGAAGGCCCTGATCGCCAGCTAGGCCTAAGGACCCTACCCATGCATAAATTTTGTGCATCAGACCTCTAGTTTTTCAGTAAGATTCCAAAAGGACCTAAAATCAATTAAAATGACATAGTCTAACTAGGTAGGTACATTCTTTGAATATTAGGCACGAATCTCAAGAATCACAGTCAATTGAGTCAATAAAATAAGAAATTTGATTCCAAGTCTAATTCACCAACTGTCTATTTCTTGCATGAATAAAATCCTATATAATAAAAGGGTAATATGCAAATTGACCCTAACAGCAGAATGACTGGGAATGATTGGTCACTATGACACACACTGACCACCAGGGGGCAGATGCTCAATGCAGGAGCTCCCACAGGGAGAGCTCTGCTCAGCCACAACCAAGGCTGTGGCTGCCACAAGCTAGGGAGTGGTCAGTGCGCTCCCATAGGGAGAGCTCTGCTCAACCACAAGCCAGGCTGATGGCTGCCAGTACAGTGGTGGTGGTGGGAGCCTCCTCAGCAGGGCTAAGGATGTCCAACTGCAGCTTAGGCCTGCTCCCTGCTGGCAAGTGGACATCCCCCAAGGGCTCCTGGGCTGCCAGAGGAATGTCTGATTGCCAGCTTACACCTGATCCCCTGGGGAGCCGGCCTAAGCCAGCAGGTGGACAACCCTTGAGGGGTCTCAAACTATGAGAAGGCACAGGCCAGGGTGAGGGACCCCCTGAGTGCACAAATTTTTGTGCACCGGGCCTCTAGTAATTTGATAATAGCTATTAATTCAAATAGTAAAAAGCACAGGTAAAGATCATTTTATAGTAAAATTTAAAGTCTGTAAGCATTCATTATACAAATGTATAATGTACCACAACTACAGTCATTGTTTAAATTATGTATTTGTTCCTCCAAGCTCCTGCAGATTTAAAAAATAAATCTGTGTCATCAAAATAGATTTGTATCTGGAGGCCTTGAAATGATTATAAAATCATGATAAAAGTACACAATGAAAATACCAAATTTTGTGTTTTATGTTTTTTTCTCTTACTTGATAGTTTACACTTACTTTCTCTTCACACTGAAGTGAAACACAGAAGTTTTCACAACCCAGCTTTAAATAAACACATACACACACACACAAAACCATTCTGATTCACATAGCCAGCTATGTGAATCTTTAAGCATGCAATCACTTGAATATTTTGCAAGACATTTTTAGATGCACTAAGAATTACAGTATACCAGTTACTTCAGAATCAAAATTAAACATTTATCTCACTCTTTAAAGCTCCATAACAAGGCAAAACAGAGATTTCAAATGCAAATGAATAGTATTTCAAAACATGTTTCTATCAGTCCTTGGGTAAACAAACAAAAATATGACATGTTAAAAACTCTTAAGGTATACTGCTTATTCATCATTACTCAGTTTTCTCACTCACATTTTTTCATGTGCATGGCAAATTTCCAAACCAAAGGGTAATGAAAAAACATTAGAACTTAGACCAAAGTTTGCCATATTTAGAATTAGTTGTTTTTCTTTTTCCTTTTCCTTTTTTTGACATGCCACTATATGATTTAGGTCTCTTGCATGTCAGCAATAAATATGAAACACTGGTTCCCAGTTTGGCTCATCCTTCAGAAAAGTCTTACAAGTCAAGTCCAGAGGAGAAAACATTTTCAGTCTGAGAGGAAACCACATGCTCCAGTTTGTCTACCACTACTGGTGGTTTTCTAGAAGTAAACAATCTAAACTCAACAATCACGTGTAACATGTCTGTGGGTCAAAGTTGAGTTACACTGGCCTTAAAAGAGCTGCCTTACTACGTTTTTAAGAAACTTCAAAATTTTAAAAATTCTGCATGAAGTGGGACAGAGCTCTTTATTATATACATTGTAATCTGACACTAGGTTGAAGAAGTTGACCAAGTTTAAGTCAACTATGTGAATCCAAGAGCTGTTTCCTATTTTCAGTTAGAATTTCTACAATGTCCTATAGTAACCTCTGAGGCAGAGGTTACCTGGGGGTATTAGATGCTACTGTCTGGAAGTCAATTTGAGTTCATTCTTATTCATTCTCCCTCTCTCTCTCATATCTCTCATCTCTCTCATCTCTCTCATCTCTATCTCTCTCTCTCTCTCTCTCTCTCTCTCTCTCTCTCTCTCTCTCCACTAACCTCAAGTGTTTGTAAGAATTCATCCCTGTTCTCTTGCGAGAAACCAAAAGAAGAGTGGGAAAATGTACCTCAGGCCAACTACATAGCTCCCTCTTCATCTCCATAAAAGGGTTGTGCCACAGAAAACTTCTAAGATATCACCCAATTCACCCTCTATCAAACAAATGTGTCTGTGAAGGAACATCTCTAGGCAGGCACAATGACCCTTTCTAAGAGAACCAAAGGTTTATTTGACGTTGGTTTAGTTTAGCATCACTTTACCGGGTCTGCTCCTGTAAGATGAGATGAGGCTCCACGAAGAACTTGACTCTCAGTTTAAGCCGGTAAGGGGCTAGCCCATCCATCTGCTGGGAGATCCGGTTTCTCAGATTTAGCCATAAACTTTCACCTTTGCTACCCGTAAACTGCAGTCCAAAATAATCAACTTCTATAATTCCCAACCGCCTGCACACCTAAAACGACAATGAATGCGGCACGGATGAGCACATGGTCCACGTAGTCAAAGCAAACCTAAGGACTCCGTGTGAGTCGAAGATTCCTGCCTACTTTTTACAGAGTTCAAAGTGTTCCGATTTCTGTTGTAAGCTGGAAGAACAAAGTTCTTAGGCTCCAGTAGTGCTAAGGCACTGGGTGACCTACAGAGGCTTGCCCTTCCTTTAATAGCTATGACATGGCCAATGGCAGTCAAGAAAAATGAGTCCTCAAAAGTAGCCTTTCAAAAAAGCCGAGGATGACCATGTTCATTCTTATTCCAATCCTCAGAATTCCCTTCACCAGAATACACACAGCTGACTTTGGCAGCTTAGTATCTGGGCAATTTTAACCATCTGGACTCAAAAGAAGAAGAAAAAAATGAGGAAACACGCCACAAGTGTCACTAAGCTTTACAAGAGGTTTCCCAAACATCGCAGGTCTAGGAGGTTTCCGGGCACATCTGAGATTAAATCTGCTTTCTGCCACAGCAGCACCCACTGTTTGGACCCACTCCTCACTCTTAAGGAAGGACCGCGTGCTTACAGGCAGCTGCGGAGTGGATGCCCAAAGCCCACGGTCCTCGAACCCCCAGCAAATCCCGAGATGCACGTGCAGGGTCCATTTGAGAAGCAGCAAGAGGGCACAAGCGCCTGGCCTGCGTGCCGGGCAATCCGGGACCTGAGACCTCATCTTAAGACGCAGGTGTCATTGCCAGGCCCCGCGGGGGACCAAACAAGCGGCATCCTGCACACACCTGCGGCTGGTGTGCTGGCCCGCCTTCTTCTGGGAAAGTGCCGAGACGGGGGACTGGGTGGGTCGGGGGGGAGGGGGGCCGGATGGCCGGCCACCGCTCGCGTCCTCGGTGCTCCCCACCTTGCGCTCCCAGTGCGCCGGGATCGAGGCCCTACGCCCCACGCCCGCGGGGTGGAGAGGGCAGGAGCCGGGTGCCCGGGGTACTCTGTCCCGCGCCGCGCTCCCCGCTCCCCCACCCCCGCCGCCTCCTCCGCAGCTCCGCCCGGCCCCTGGCAGGCGGTGCGCCCCAGCGCCTGGCGCCGCCACGAGGCCCCTCCGCCTTGGAGGACCAGTGGGGTCCCCTCTTGGCCTTCATCCTCACCTGGTTGAGGCAGTCCTCGCCGTTGGCTTTCGCTTCCACCTCCACCTCCATCAGCACCGCGTCCGGCCTCGTCACATAGCACAGCATGGCTGGGGCCGCCGCTGCCTCCACAGCCGCCTCCTCTTTGGTGTGCTCCGGGCTGCCGCCTCGCCGCCAATCAGACTCGGTTCCGGGCTCGGAGAGGCTGGCCCTGGGGAGGCTGCCGCCCTGCAGACCGCCGCCTGCGCCCTGCGGCCGCCGCGCCCTCCCGCCAGCCGGCTGTCCGGGTGTCCGCGGCGGCGCCGCACTCCAGCAGCCCGACTGCCTGCGCCGCGACTGGGACGCCTCTGATATAGCGGCCCCGCCCCCTCCGGCCGGGGGCCCCGCCAATCACGACGGCTCCGCCCCGCCTCCGCCGCCCCTCCAGCCAATAGCGGCGCCCGCTCAGCCGCGGCCTCACCGCCCGGCGCGGGCTGAGTTCCCGGGCCGCCCCGGGAGCCGGCAGCTTGCGGGCGCCGACTGCTGCGGGAGGAGGGAGGCTCCGGAGCGCACCCGCCGCCTCTGCCCGCTGGGCGACGCTGCACCGAGCTAGCGACCGCCCCGGGCCCCGAGGCGGGGACGCCTTTCTGTTGGGCTTGAATTTACAGCGATTGCACGCCTCCAGGCTGCCGCGGTTCTTCAGAAACCTTGGGTCTCTCCCTAAAAACGCAATTCGAGAGGTGAAAAGGAGCAACCCCAAGGCCTAAGGAAAACTATTTTCCCCTGGAATTTGCCACAGGGTGTTGTTGAAGCCGGCATGTTCCTTATTTCAGGCTTCGTCATTGAAAAAGCAACCTGAGTATAAAAGTTTTTGCAACTGACCAATGAGCTACGGAGATTTGATCCAGAGTTTCTGCATGAATCCTCGCCAGCGTCTTCTCTTTACCAGCTGTGCTGAATCAGAACACCGTGTAGGGCACTCAGGCCCTCTCTCAGGTTGCCCATTCTAGCTCAAGTCTTGTCTCCATTCATTAAACATTCATTAAGCACCTGCTGTGCTGCCTGACCCTTCTCTCCTGCACCCAAATGTTATCCTCATCTTAAAGGCAAGGGACTCAACTCAGCCCCAAGCACGTGGTATAACCTCAGTAGTAGCTGTTAATAATTAAAGGTCTACAACTCTTCACTCATTTCCTGTTTGTTCCTCTCTGCCAATACAATGGTCAGCCTGGCTCCATGGTTTCTCTAAAGGAAAGGAGAGCGATGTGGACTCTTTGAAAACTTAATTCATCTCTCTGAAGCATGGTGTCTTTAACAGTAAAATGGAGACCATGGTCTCTGCTCTGCTTTCCTTCCCAGCCCCCAGCATTGCTGTGAAGAGCAACAGAGATCATGTTTGTAAAAGCATGTAAATGGCCCTGTATATGTAAGGATATGTGGAACGTCAGTTCTGTCACTGCCTGCCGGTGATGTCTGTCCTTACTCCTTTTTCCTAGTCCCGAAGCGTTTTATTTCTGAAGCAGGAAGGATTCTGTGCTGTAGATGGACATGTGCCTTCTGTTAACGAAAAAACTCGATGAAACCTGTAGAGAATTTTGTGAGTTTATTTGAGCCAAACTGTGGACATATGCTGGGAAGAAGAACCTCAATAAATTGAGGTAATGCTCCGGAGAATGGGAGTTTACACGGTGCCTTTATAAATTTACCATCAAAAGGAAAACACGTAAGTGGGTTGCATGAAATTCATTGGTGATAGGTTAAGGAGGTGGGATAAAGCAAAGCGGAGAAATCCCTGGGATTGGATAAAAAGCAAAATGGCGTACACATACCCAGGTGAGTGCAGGATCAATTAACATGATAATGAAGGAACTTGTGGTATCTGTCCTGGCGCCCAGCACGTTGGGCTGTGCCCCAGGGGCGTCAGAAATAGGGAAGTTATAAGTTATCCAGACATTTCACAAATAGCAAAAAGACAAATATTCAGTAAAGATGAAAGGTGATTTCCGTCAGGGAAAACACTGGCCCAGGATGTGGCCACCCACCATAACCTGTTTGTAGATAAATATCTAATTTTCAGACCATCTTTGTGATCACTCTAGGTCTCTGGGCCTGCAGGACTGCCATGCAGGCTTCCGCTGAGCTTTTCAGGCTAGCATGCGGCTCCTTTTGTCCACACCTCTCACCTTTCTATGTCTGATAGATACACCTCACGATATTGTGCTGCTGAGTGGCCCCTTTTTGCATCGACTCCTGTTCCCCATTTCTTTAATTTCAGCTTACTGACCTGCGAGATTTATCTGGGAGATAATATTTGGATGACTGTTGTCTAATCTATGCTTAATCACTAGAAAATTTAGAACATGGAGAAGAGGTAAGGCAAGGTGCAATGGTTAATATTTTTGTTTATCGTGAGACCAAAGCCAGCTAACCAAAAGCTGGCTAACTTAAGCGAAAAGGAATTTAGGGCACAAGTTTGGGGAGGTCACAGAATCAGTGGGGATTAGACACAAAAAGGAATAGGAAGGAAGACTTACTGGTTGGCCAGAACAACAACAAAAAATAAACAAAAATAAAACAATCAAAAACCAAAGTCAAATGCTTGTTCTGTGAAGAAAATACTTTAAAAATAAATTACTTTTTTGTTTTTTTTTTTGGCAGGCATATTTTAAATCCAAGCCCAGATTATGCTCCTGGTATAGGATGGCTGGTCCGGATTTTAGTTGTTTATATATAATTTTATTATTACATATGAGTCCTCATCCCCTCACTACTCCACCCCCAAACCCCCCCCCCACCACCACCACCACTTATGCCCTCACCCCCTGGTGTCTGTGTCCATTGGTTAGGCTTATATGCATGCATAAAAGTCCTTTGGTTGATCTTTCTCCCTTACCCCCACCCTCCCCTACCTTCTCTCTGAGGTTTGACAGTCTGATCGATGCTTCTAAAAATAAGAAATATCAGATAAGACTGAGAAGAAGGATTTCTTAAAACAAAACAAAGCAAAACTTAGAAAAGGAAAAAGGAAAATGGCTTTTTGGAGAGGAATCCTGATAACGGGGAAAAAATACTCCTTCTATTAGCATATATGGGAAATAGGGGCCCAATATCTATCTATCTCTCTCTCTCTCTCTCTCTCTCTCTCTCTCTCTCTCTCTCTCTCTCTCAGAAGAGACTAGTTAGTTAAGGAATGAGAAAGCTAAGTTTGCTGCTGACTGGGTGAGAAAGCAGAGTGCTGCTCAAAGGCTTGATTGGGAACTAGAAAGGCCACAGTAGAATTACTTCCTAGAGGATCCCACCATCTGGTAATGCTGCTGAACGTCTGGAGCCAGTTTCAAGCCCCAGCTGGGCCAAACTCCAAAATAAGAGACTCTGAACTCAGGCTGGGGGTGGCAACTGCATTGCACCCAGTGACTGAATTAGCCAGAGGGACCTGGAGGGTATGTGGTAAGCGGAAATAAAGCAGCCAAAGAAAGACAAGGAGCACATGATCTCACGCATATGTGGGGTCTAAAGAATAAAATAAACTGGTGGACAAAATAGATCCAGAGACAGAAACATGGAACAGACTGATGAATCTCAGAGGGAAGGTGGGGCTGGGCGGTAGACGAGAAGAGATTAACCCAAGAACTTGTATGTATAGTTACAAAACCCATGGACACAGACACGAGGGTGGTGAAAGCCTGGGGCCCGGGGAGGGAACGGGCTAGAAGGGTCTATGGGGAAAAATGAGTATTACTTTCAGCAATAAAGATAAAATTAAAAAAAAAAAGATACTATTATAATTAATCAGCAAAGTACAAAGGTCAGCTCATGAAGGTAGATTTTTAAAAACAGAAATCATAACTAAGAAATAGAGTTGGCTGAGGGAGTTCAGGGCTGGCTGATCAAACACCTGCAACCACCACAGTTGTCCTCTATGTCTCGAATGCTAGGGCTAAAGACTGAGCACTAGATGATATTTGTAGAATGTGATGCGATGATTGTCTGGCTTAGAATTTCTTCTCCTGGTTGAGCACTAGGTCCGATCTGGCCAGCTGGGTACCGACTCTTGCGCATTTCTCTCTAAACACTGCACACACTACTGCAGAAACCCTGTGCTGGGTCCAAGGACAGGCCTTCTCCCTCCCTTAGTGTTCATTTATAAGAACATGGAAGGAGGAGAAACCAAGATGGCGGCATAGGAAAACACTGGGAATTAATGCCTCACACAACCATTTCAAAACCACGCGAAAAGAAAAAACAGTCACCACCCAGACCCACAGGAAGGCCGGATGAGTGGAAATTCTACAACTAGAAAGAGACTGAGATGCAGAGGGGTTGCAGAAGTAAAGTACAGAGGTACGGAGGCACACGAGAAGGGGGCTTGCAGAAAGGGCTGGAAGCATTTCGTACTGAAGGGAGGCACAAGCTCCTGATGGCTCTGAACTCTAGTTCCAGGCAAGTTTCTGGGGACTCAGATGTGTATGGGGAGGAGCTTGACTCTCTGGCACTGTCTGGCACCAGGAGGAACTCCAGAGTAGCTTGAGACCTGGTGCCTCTTAGGGCACGGCTGAGAATCAACCATAGCTGGTTGCTCCGCCCTGTTGATTCCCCGAGACCCTGCCCCGCCCAAGCTGGATGCAGAGGCTTTAGCATATAAAAGGCTGGAAAGCCCCAGGCAGAAGCTAAAATAGCATCTCCTTAGAGTTCCAAGAGACAGTGAATCCAGTGGTCAGAGCGAGACCACTCAGTCTACAACTCCTCAGATCCATACAGGACACACTCAGGGGGCAAACTCAGTGGGCACCAAAGCCCCACTGAAGCAAGTCTTGACCCATAAGGGTGTCTCCAGCACAGAAGTTCTCCCACCATAGACATGGCTGATTCTCACAGTCAAGTGGCCTGGAGGTCAATTTCTCTCAGTGATACCAATAGCAATCAAGGCTTAGCTATAACAAGACTGTGCACAAAGCTGACAAAGCAGTGCACCAAGAGTACTCACCTCAGATAATTGAGGAGACTGCGCCACTGAGCCCTATAGGACACCTAGCACAGAAAACCACTCTATCAACACAGGGAAGCAGCCAAAATGTGGAGACAAAGAAACAGGTCACAAATGACAGAAATGGAGGAAAGCAAACAACTGGATATAGAGTTCAATACCACAGTTATAAGTTTTTTCAAGAATTTGCTAGAGACTGCTGATAAATTGAGTGAGATCCTCGAGGATATGAAAAAGGACCAGCTAGAAATTAAGCATACACTGACTGAAATAAAGAATAATATACAGACATCCAACAGCAGACTAAAGGATCGCAAGAATCAAGTCAAAGATATGAAATACAAAGAAGCAAAAAACACCCAGCCAGAAAAGCAAAAATAAAAAAGAATCCAAAAATATGAAGATAATGTAAGGAGCCTCTGGGACAACTTCAAGCATACCAACATCAGAATTACAGGAGTGCCAGAAAAAGAGAGAGAGCAAGATATTGAAAACCTATTTGAAGAAATAATGAAAGAAAACTTCCCCTACCTGATGAAAGAAATGAACTTACAAGTCCAGGAAGTGCAGAGAACCCCAAACAAACAAACAAAAATCCAAGGAGGAACACACCAAGACACATCATAATTAAAATGCCAAGGGCAAAAGACAAAGAGAGAATCTTAAAAGCAGCAAGAGAAAAGCAGTCAGTTACCTACAAGGGGGCACCCAAAGGACTGTCAGATGATTTCTCAAAAGAAACTTTGCAGTCCAGAAGGGAGTGGCAAGAAATATTCAAAGTGATGAATAGCAAGAACCTACAACCAAGATTACTTTACCCAGCAAAGCTATCATTCAGAATTGAAGGTCAGACAAAGAGCTTCACAGACAAGAAAAAGCTAAAGGAGTTCATCACCACCCAACCAGTATTATATGAAATGCTAAAAGGTATCCTTTGAGAAGAAGAAGAAGAAGAAAAAGTGAAGATAAAAATTATGAACAACAAATACATATCTATCAACAAGTGAACCTAAAAATCAAGTGAATAAAAAAATCTGATGAATGGAATAAACTGGTGAATAGAATAGAATCAGGGGCATAGAAATGAAGTGGAATGACAATTCTCAGGGGGAAAGAGGTGTTGGGGGTGCAGGAAGAGACGGGACAAAAATCGTACACCTATGGATGAGGACAGTGTGGGGGAGGGGGGGTAAAGGCAGAGGGTGGGGTGGGAACTGGGAGGAGGGGAGCTGGGGGGAAAAAGAGGAACAACTGTAATAATATGAACAATAAAGATTTTTTTAAAAAAAGAACATGGAGGGAAGAACAATTAATGACTGTGTGAAAAACTGTCTGCTTTCACACATTATGCAAGCTAATTATTCATATAAGCAAGGTTTCATTTTGCACAAATGCGTTAGAATGCATCAAGTGAGCTGAAACTTCTCGTTTGAAACACTAGACTTGGGAAATTCAGTAGTTTCATCTGACCCTGGCCTACCATCAAAGCAGAGTGGCTCGTTTTCAAAACTGGCCGTTTGAAGAGTGAAAGGAGGGAAGGAAAAAGAGTAGGCAACACCCATGTTACAAACTTCGGAACGTTTAAAACAGCGTTGTCTTCGTTAGCAGACTGTTCAAATGATTTTTTTTCCTATCTGTGACAATAGTCCATGTTCATGGCAGACTATGTGGAAAAGACTGAAAAACACAAGGGAAAAATGTACCTGTAGTTTCATCAGGAATTTCTAGTTTGTACTTCTGTACTTTGCATGCAGTGCTCTAAGTTTTGATTGTGATATAAACAAATACAGCACATGAACTTCTGGAGACATCAAGAGAGCAAGAGACTCTTGAGGTGGGGAGTTCCAGATCTATACCTAGTGTTATGAATACTAGGAAAATTATAAACAGAAAGAATGATCACCACAAAAAAAATCCAACTAGTTCTGTTTCTCAGCTGTCTTTTTTAAATTATTATTCTGAAATACCACCTTCCTCTGTTTTTCTTCTCACTACCTGTATGCCTTGAAATGTCAGATTCTGTGATGTGCTTACTTCTTTGGCACATGTTATTTAGTTAAGAGATCTTCAGAGCTGGCAAATCATTTCCAACTTGGCACATTTTGTTTAACAACAAAACAATTTTGTTTAACATTTTGATGTCAGTCTTTTGCTTATAGAGATGATCAATAATTAGGCCTGTGTTGCTATAGTTGCTTCTCAAGTCTGGTGATATGCAGGTGCCGATCCACCCACAATAGGGTTTGCTATCATTCTCATCTTGAATGAGGTTGGGTGGATGCGGGGGTTGCAATCGGGAGCCGTGGAACGGAAGATGGACTCAGTCTGCCAAGCTCAAACTCACACACCTATGCTAACTGGTAGGTGTCCTAACCAGCTGATCTGTAATGACACCTCTCCCCACCCCTCACGCTGTGTCTAAAGCATGCCTTCTGCAAGGAAAGTGGGGCCAACATGATACATTGTGAGGATGGGTGTGACACAGAACTTGGTAGTAGAGGAGGGGAGGGGGATTTGAACATTTTTCAAATCAGTAGAACATTAGGGAGTACCAACTTTCCAGGGAGAAATTAAACAATTGTTAGAAATGCTGTAGCAATACCAAAAGTACACGAAATCAGCTACATATGTAGGGAAAACCACAAGCTTTAAATAAACAAGATAGAACAAGATAAAAGCGTGAGTGCTTTGGAACGAGGTAACGTCTCACTAGGTTTGACTTACATATTTTCTGCCGGGCTCATTTCTTGTTGCTGACATTTGTAGAGTTTGTATCACTGGATGTGAAAATCTTCCCCCTCCTTCAGTTATTCCATGTTTTGTCCTTGCTGTGTTCTCAGAGATTGTGATTCTTTGAAAATGACTTGACAGTGAAAGTCGACTTTCTTCCTGGCAATCTCTCTGGCTCTAAGTACTCTGTGCTCTGTCAATTGCTTTCTCCCCCTTCTTCTCTCACCTGGTTCAGAATTCCTGGAAGAGCTTCATCAGGAAGCCATCTGCACCCCAGGGTGAGAGAGGCAGCCTTGTCTCTCCCTCCTTGCCCTGACAGGTCTGGACTGAGACCCTCACCCTATGTTTCTGTCCATGTCCGAAATGTCCAGACATTTCAGCTCCCAGAACCCAGGAAGGCAGCAGTGATTAGGTGGGGTTGTGGGCATTTCCTAGATGGACACAAGCAGGAGATCCTGCTGTTCTTTGGGCCAGAATCCTAGGAGAAAAGGAGTCTGAGCATGTGGTCCTCAGTGATTGGGATGAATCTGGTGTCCACCAAGAGTTAGGCCCCCATGGGCCCTGTGAAGTCAGAGAGCAAATGAGGTCTTGCACTGACATACTTAGTGTTTGTGTAGTTGACCATGGTTACTCCTTAATCATTTGCAAACGCTTGCCCAAACTATCCAGGCCTGTCTTACCTTTCTACAGAGTTTGGTGGGAATGGCCTCAGGACCTCACTTGGGCCTGAGTTTTAAAGTAAATAGCTCTACCCCACCCAGAGCCCCAGGCCAGTATGGGGACAATAGTAATTATAAGAAGTAATTCTGGAGAAAGATGAGAAGTTCAGCTGTCTACACTACAAGGAAGATTTACTTACTTCTCATTTGGGAATATCTGGCTTTTAATTTTATTCAATGTCTTAGCCTGCTCAAGCTAATAAAATAACCATACACTGGGTGGCTTAAATGACAGAAATGTGTTCTCTCACAGCTCTGGAGGCTGGCAAGCCCAAGAGCAAGGTGTCAGCGTGGTCAGTTTCTGATGAGGTCTCTCTTCCTGGCTTGCAGATGGCCACCTTCTCCCTGTGTCCTCACATGGAGAGAGAGAGAGAGAGAGAGAGAGAGAGAGAGAGAGAGAGAGTGAGAGAGAAGAAGAAGAAGAAGAAGAAGAAGAAGAAGAAGAAGAAGAAGAAGAAGAAGAAGAAGAAGAAGAAGAAAGCTCTCTGGTGTCTATTCTACAAGGACACTAATTCCATCATGAGGGCCCCACCCTCATAACCTCATCTAAACCTAATTACCTTCAAAGGTCCCGCCTCCATATACCATCACATATGAATTTTGGGAAACCCAATTCAGTCCACAGTATTCTGGAAGGCAGTGGTTTCATATACTCTAACTCACATTTCACATGTAATATATTTTCTATATAATGGGTAAGTTCAAATATGTATATATTATTGTTGACCTGGGGAAGGAACTATTAATAGCTCATTAAGTGAGGCTCAGTTCATATTTTCCCTGAGCACCATAGTAATTTATTAGCCCAAATCAAACTCTTTGTGGCACATGCTACTCCTCTAACATACACTTACTGGATATGCAAGTGTTGACTCAGGTAAGGGTCTGCTTTGGGATTCATTAGTCTCATGGATCTTCTCTCTTTCTTTTTGTTTAGATTTCACATATAAGCAAAACCATATAGTATTGTCTTTATCCTTCAGACTTGTTTCACTTAGCATTTATATCCTAAAGATCCATCCATATTGTCACAAATGGCAGGTTTTTATTCTTTTACATGGCTGAGTATTATTCCATTTCATATATATATATATTACTCTAATAAAAGCATAATATAGAAATTGACCGTTTCTTTGGGATGCCTAAGCCATGCCCACCAGCCAATCAGAGCAACTGTATGCAAAATAGTCCAGCCAAGATGGCAGAGGCTGTAGCTCCGGGAGAAGCCATGCACAGCGGTCCAACAGGGCAGACTGAAGACCTCTTTCTCCCGCCCGGGGCTGCGGTGTGGATCACAGGGCAGTTGGCTAAGCTTCCATCTGCCCCGCGATCCAGGCAGCAG